>JAQIXI010002169.1:0-11047 GCA_034700165.1 Galumnidae sp. Gr-Ori-00277
CTATTTATGGATGTACTCCCAGTCGAGTGCCTCGAATTGCAATTCCACAACGAAAGCGCCCTTTCCTTCTCTAAACATTACTCTTATTAATACTTCTATTTTATGTATAAACATTTTTAAAGAACCATAAACTTATTCTAACGATTTTATCGACATTTTCTCATTAAATGATTGAATATTTTCTCAAATATTTTTATGTATTTATTCCTTAATTTCATTGAATAAAATATTTTTAAAAAAAGAGGTTAAACGAGAGGTCACTTCAATCGCTTTCAATGTTTACAAACAGTCGATGAGAATCAGAGTCTGTCTCTGACTGTCATTCGTCTGATTTAAAGCAAAGAACAAATCGATTGATATCTCGGCTCTTAATTATCGTTTTACTGATTTACTCATTTTAATTGACTCAAGTCTTTACTATTTATTTAAATACAAAACAGAAAAACAATGACTTCAACTCCAAGAAGTGCTGCAGAAGAGTCTCTCAGTGGTGAGTGTTATGTCAATTCTTTGTCTCATTTTTTGATTTATTTAATAAAAACCAATTAATACAAATGATTGTCAATCGCTTTAAACTATAGATTTAAACATCAATTTAAGTCTCAAATTATTTAAAATATTTAATTTGACAATTATTTTGCATTTTTTCCTTTAATTTTATTAAATTATATATAATTGAGTGAAACATCTGTTAAAATATGTCAATAAAAGCTAAAAATATATTTAATATCTCTATTGAATGCATTTTTTAAATAAAAATTTAATTTAAAGTTTAAATTTTAATCCTTTGATAATATTATCTAATTATTTAAATCAAATAAGTTTTGACTCGCATTTCAAGTACTGAATTAAAAGTAAACAAATGAGTCATTGTATGAGAGCTCACATGACTTCATATATAACTTTAGTTTAGTTATTGTGAAACGTATTGTCATTTGTTTTTATAGATTTTTTAATTCAAATAATAATTGTTTTGTAAAACAATATGACTTAAGGCCTGATTTTTTTTCAATAATTTTTTCCCCTTAAATATGAAGTAAAGGACAAACACTAAATCACTGCGTATTGAGTTTTTCACAATTTTAAGACTATTTTTTTGGTTTTTATTATTGAATTCAGAGTCAATTCAGAGTAAATCTAAAAATAATGTTTTAATGAATTGTTTTTTATATAATTTGAAACCAAAACAACAAATGTTTGTCTCATAATTTTTACAAATATTTTATTAAAACTTTTAAATACAAATCTTTTCTTCGAAAACTTAATACAAATTTTGATATTATTTAAGAAAAGATCCGTTTTTATGAAAAACAATTTTGAGGCTCTAATAGGAAATGAATTCCAATACAATTATAGCCATTAATTTCATTGAACCGTTTTTGGCTAAAATGACAAATAATACAAATTTTAGATTAAAAGGAAAAGTAATTTAATAAAATAAAATTGAAAATAAAATTCGTATCTATTTAATATTTTGGCGTCATTGGATGACCTTGCTAAGTTTAGCTTTGTTAAGAAAATATCCCAAACTTTTGATGGAATTTCAATATAAAAATCTAGTTTTCGATCAAAACATTTTATTTTCGTTTCTCTTAAATACATTTTTAAAACTTTGAAAACACAGAGTCATGGGTTGAAGTAAACGGTTCGCAAGTTATGGGAACTCCAGTCCATCTGATGAGCAGAACAGGACCGCATTCATTCCGAAGTCTGGAGAGACTTCTTTGTGAGGCACAGAAAGAGAGCAATCAGTCCTCTTTCGGTGGAAGTGTTCGCGATTCACACAGTATTAGTCCAAAGAGCGCACAGAGTCCTATATATCCCGTCGATTCCTTGTCGCCCAACGAATCTCTGTTCCTCTCAAAAGTCAGTTTATTTTTTTAAAACATTTTTTCAAAATCGAAATATTTTGAGTTTTTTGGCAATAATTTTAACAAAAATTCTATTTTAAGAGACATTTGAATACATTTTTTCAGTGAATTTATAATTAATTTTTATAACATTCAAAGGACGGACTGATGGATAGGAGTCGACAATTGAGTACTGATTGGATTTGGGACTGGAGTTCAAGGGATCATTTGGCGAAGTACTCATTCCTTAGAAATTATAATAAATTTAACAAAAAAAATGTTTAGGGAATGGAATTTCAATCAAATGCAACCGATAAGGAAAAATCGGATGAGTTTAAGGCAATGGGCGGTCAGGAGAGGAATCTTTTCTAAAGAAGTCCTTTCTTTGCTACTCTTAACTAACATACTTTCACTACTGTTGGGCGCAGGTATTGGTTACACCATTTTGGTTCGAAGAGCTCTTTAATGTGTAAAACATAAGTAAACACTAAATCCTCTAAAATGTGACATAACTTAAAACAATTATCGGATATTTCTTTAAGTTTTTATTATTGACTGAAAATTTGAATTTAAAATTGACTTTTTTTTATTAGTTTAGTGTACAGTAAAACAATATCTTATCGATTGGTCTCTTTGTTTAACTAATATTAATTGAATTCGATTTAACAAAAAAACTGATTTTTATTTAAACTTCAAAAAAGTTTCAATTCTTTTGATTTCTTGTAATATATTTCTTAAAAACTTTGAATATTTATTCAATTCTCATAAATACTATCATAAATAGCAGTTAAAGAGCAGTGACTTATAAAGGTGACTTGCAAGGTTAAATATTTGTAATAAAAAAGCTAAAAAGTCAATTACTAGCGATTACGAACATAATTGGACCTCAATTATAGCCTAAGATATAAGAGATTGTTTCCCAACAAAAGTTTAAGTGAAACATATTTTTCCAAATATTTAGAATAAAATTTAGGAATAAATTAGTGGAAACCATATAAACAAAAAACAAAGTTATAAATGAAAATATCGTTTCCTTAAAGGAGTCATAGATTTGACCATAAAATGTATATAAATTCATCGATTTTCGGGAAAGTGGTCTCACTTTGAATCCAATGTTCGATAATATTAAGATCTGATATATATCTATATCTATATATATGTTATAATAACATATTTATCTAATTCTATATATTTATTATATTTAATTTGTTTGAAAATATTGGTATTCATTGAATTTTATTAGTCTTCATATCATTTGTTAAAAGAGTTTTTCATAAAATATTAATTAATTGGTGTTGAGATGACTTGATTTCACTTAATTTTAGTATAAAATTCCTGATATATTTGAGTGAAATTTTAATTTGAGTTAAAACAAAATTAAAGAAATTAGAGTTTAATCTAATGACTAAAATGAGTCTTTAAAATCTGAAGTGCCGTCGATTAAGTCATTTATAAATGAAAATTCATTTATTTTAAAGACTTTTCCAATTAATTAATATATTATTTCGTACTTTTATTATACCATTTGTTTGAATTTTTGTAATTTTTTAAAATATGTATCAAAAACTTTGATATTTTGGGAATTTCGGTGTATTTTTGTTAATATTTCTGTTGAAAAATAAATGTATTATAAGTAATGATGAAAATTATTGACTCAAATTTGTTTTGGTCTCTAATCATACCTTTCTTTTTACTTGAGTTTATTTTGAGTGTCGGTAACCGTTGGCTACCATTCATTAACTTCCACTACACAAACAACTGACAGGTATTACCGCATCGATTACTTCAACTCTGGTTTATATAAAAGACTTTAATTAATTCATAGAATTATTATTCGAATCAAATGGTAATCCATTTAATTACAAATTTCCAATTCTTAGCGATTCTTAATTTGAAGGGTTTGTTAGCACTTCTTCGAAAACTTAAGTCCACTCCTAATAGAGAATTAAGAATTCTTTTACTCGGATTAGACAACGTATGTTACAAACATTTCGACAATACTTTTTTTAAGAAAAAATAATCACTCGTTTCAAAAAAGGCCGGAAAGACAACTATTCTGAAAAAGATGGCATCAGAAGATGTGACGCATATAACACCGACTCAGGTATTCAATTGAATTTAGTTTTTTCTTTCGTTTAGTATTTGTTTTTAGGGCTTTAATATAAAAAGTGTTCAGTCGACCGGATTTAAGCTCAATGTTTGGGACATTGGGGGTCAGCGCAAGATTAGGCCCTATTGGAGGAACTACTTCGACAACACTGATGTTCTGGTCAGCACTGGTTTTATTTGATTGTGTCTATATTTCGACATTTCTTAGATATATGTCATCGACAGCGCAGATAAGAAGAGATTTGAAGAGACTTCTGTGGTATGACTTTTCATTCAATTTATTTAATGATTTTTTTAGTAATTCTCGACCCAAAAGTTTCAGTGCTCTCAAAGTTTGAAGTTTCGATAATTTATGTAAATATTAATAACTTATCATTTAATAACTCAAACAATATTTGGAAAAAAATCAATTAATAAGTAATGATAACAAAAGTGATAGAAAACAGCGATTCTGTTCCTAATATTTTAAAAAAAAGACGAAGACTTGAGTTTCTATTTATTTAAAACTCGGGTCATATGAAAGCAGACTTTGAAAGGAGAGCACATATTCTTTGTAAAAACCGATTTATACATATTCTTAGCGATAAAACGATTCTATTTTAGGAATTGAGTGAACTCTTGAGCGAAGAAAAATTGATTGGCGTTCCACTACTGGTTTATGCCAACAAACAGGACTTATTTAATGCCTCCCCCGCCAGTGAAATGGCAGAGGGTCTTCACTTAATGGCCATTAGAGACAGAACGTGGCAAATACAGCCCTGTTCTGCAGTTTCTGGAGAAGGACTTAAGGTCTTATTTTAAACTCTCTTTTATTAGTAACGCAACTCTTTTTACAGGAAGGGCTCGAGTGGGCCCTCAAAAACATAAAGAACAACAAAAAGTGAATTCACTTATTTATTTAATTAACTAATAATTAAATCTATTATTTGATTGTTTTTTATTCTCAATTGCACTCAAACTAATGTGTGAAGCATTTGAGTAAGAGAGGGGTCATTCAAACAGTATTTTGATTTTATCAGAACCGATAAACTAATGTCTATTCATTTAATCTAAAATTCTAGACATAAACATAACAAAAACAACGAACTGTTGAATATCGACCTCTTCTTAATCTCATTTAAACTTTTGTTAAGTATTTTTATGATTAAATATTCATATTTGCGACGACTGCTTGAGTGAAGTCAGTGTTTGAGGCATATCCTCCCAAATCTCTAGTTCTGACTTTTCCCGATTCGAGTACTTTTTCCAAAGCGTTTTGTATTTGATTTGCGTATTCGTGAAGATTGATGTGACGCAACATTTTTATGGAACACAAGACCATTGCCGTCGGATTTGCTATGTTTTTACCGACGGCTTCACCGAAAGTATGTCGCGCTCCCGGTTCGTAGAGTACACAGTTTGAGCTATAACTGGCGCCCGGAACTATACCGGCGCCGCCCACCAGACCAGAGGCTAAGTTGTCTACAATATTACCGTAAAGATTAGGCATAACCTAAAAATCACTCAGAATTAATATTTAGTGACTAAATGGCAAAAAAGGATAATTACATACCATAACATCGAATCGATTCGGATGTGAAACCAATTGCATACACGTATTGTCGATAATCATTGATTCGAATTCAATGTTTGGGTATAACTGAGACATTTGTTCACAGGTTTTAAGAAAGAGTCCGTCACCCAATTTCATGATATTTGCCTTATGGACAACTGTCACTCTTTTCCTTTTGTGTTTAGTCGCGTAATCGAAAGCAAATTTTGCGATCCGTCGGGACTTCTCTTCAGTAATGATTTTTATACATTCAATAACTCCGGGGACAGACTCGTGTTCGAGAGCGCTGTACTCGCCTTCTGTCTGTTCTCTGATTACATAAAAGTCAAGGTTTTCGTATCGCGTTTTAATTCCGGGTAAACTCTTTATGTGAACCACATTCGCGAATAAATCCAATTGTCGGCGGATTTTCATATTAAGTGACTGCAGATCTCCGGCACTCGAACTGAAAGGAGTCGACAAAATGCCTTTCAATGCAATTCCGTTTCGCTGTAAGGACTCAATTACTGTCTCCACCGGAACACTCATTGAGGGGTAGATCTCACTATTGTTTGAGACGTTTAAACTTATTGAAAGGATTCTGATAACAATACCTCAGAAATAACTCTTCGAATTCAACGGGAACTCCAATCGCACTGAAGATCTCTTTAACAGAAGACATGAGTTCGGGTCCGACGCCATCGCCGGGGATTAGAGTACACTTTACTTTAGATTCGACCTCAGATTCTGGATCTGATGTCTGCAGCTTTTGAGACAATTGTTGGCTAACAGACAATTGACGGGCGAAAAGCGGTGGAACCACTTGTCGTCTGACCACTGGATTAGACAATGACTGCAATCAAAAACAAATTCAATTAAAATTCAATAAAAGAATTAATTTTTTAATAATTTAATACTTTTTTGATGACATTATTGGAGACCAAAGAAATCAATGTTTTTCCCAAAAATACTGACATTTGACCCAATTTTCGGTCAAAAGACTGATTCAATTAAATAAATAAATAAAATATTTGAAAAATATTTTAACAAATAATCGATTAAATTGAGATTAAATTTCTTTAATTCATTTCAGAAAATTATTATAGAAATGAAAACATCAGTTATTCATAAATATCAGTACATTTTAGAGTTAAAACTGCCCCTCTTTTTAGCCAAAAATTTGTTTTTTAACGAAAAAATATATCTTAAAATGAATTCAATATATGAAGGATTAGTTTTACCACAAAAAGAAAATTAATTAACTAAAGGAAAATCAACTAAAACTGAGATAAAACAGAGGAATAAATTTCATTACTTTAAGCCTTAAGTCAAATAATGATCGAATATTAATAACTGATTTTTTTTGTCCAAAATCATCTGTTTTTAAGACATTTTTAACCATTTTTAAGTTTATTAGTGGAACACATTCTATATATCGAACAAAATTTTGTTGTTCGAGATATGGAGAGTTTGCTGTATATCAAAAGACAGTTAATAATGAATTGAAATATTTTAATATTTATTGAAAGAAATACAAATCAAATCAATGATGAAATTAAACACAAATTAATAGAACTATTAGTTAACAACCGATCGATTGATTGAAAATCAATTTTAAAATTCATATAAAATGCTTTTATGTGACAAATGACTAGAAATTGAAAACAGAGTCAAAAAAAGTGCTACAAATGACTGAATTTTGTTTAAAAATATTTGTATAAAATATTAAAACGAGTTTCATATAAATCGTTTTGAAATGATTTCAACGTCTGAACAGAATATAAAATATGAGACTTTCGTTAATACTTTAGGCACTGATTGACGTTTGCTTTCAATTAGAGTTCAAATATTTTGATTCCTAATGACATATATTATCGCCGTTTACGACATATAAGTCCGAATTACGTCTCTGATGACGGCCCGACAAATGGGACACTGACCGGGTCCTCTCCATTGCTTCAATGCGCAGTCATAACACATGCAAACGTGTCCACACATATAAAGAACACTATTTATCGGCTGTTCGTAGCAAACATTGCACTCATTTCCGATTACATTCAATGAGTCTATAAATTAGAAAAAAAACAAATGAAATACAAATGATTTAATAGACTTTAAATAAGACTTACCAGAGTTACTACCAGTGCTCACATTTGATTTCGTTTCCAATTTATTACAATTGTTTTGGGAAACACTTAACTGTTGACTATTTCTTGAGTTAGAATTGTGAACGTTTTCAGGCATTTCGTTATCAGTCGTTCCTAAAATCAGAGAAAAAATACATTAAAAAATTGAAGAAATGGTTGAATAAATAATATCTAACCTAAAACTTTCACTTTAATAGTACTGCCGTAGAGGTCAAAGAATGGCCACATTTTTTGAGTGGAGTCGACGTGCATTAAAGTTGTGGCGGGCATTCGGTTTTTGGTCATTTGTACTTGACCACTCTCAGTTATTTTAAAGGCCAGTTCATCTCCAGCCTGAGGAGCGTTCGCTACGTCTTTGACTACAACCCAATATTCTGATCGATCTAACAATTGGTGCGGATCTTCAGGTAAGTCATTGGTATTAATGTTGGACGGGTCACAAGTGGTCAGACCAAAAGCCAGACTTCCGGCATATAATTCGTCGGTTTGTAATACTTGAAGAACTAATTTTTGCCCCAAACGTAACGGCCGTTGAGAGAAGACATATCCCTGACAGTAGTGACTGTTGTTTCGTTCAGCGATAGACCTGATGTCAAAAAAAATTATTAATTGGTTTTATATTCATTAAAAGCACAGACAGTACTAACCTGTCATTTGACAGACGAATATTACAGCCTTTAGTCTTATGGAATGGTAACGACTGAAAGGTTGAATTTCGGTAGACTTGTGGAGAGGGTTCTCTGTTTTCTCTGTTAATGTCGATCGTTGAAAGGCTCGGAATAATAGTCTCGAGTTCATAGCTATTGCGTCGACCATTCACTGGTTGTCGGGGATCCACTGATTGGATGGCCACTGTATTGCCATAGATATCAATTAGTGCCCAAATCGGACAATTAGTTGCCACACCGCTGAAAAAGATGCCCCTCTCCTCTCCATTTATACCGTAGTGAACGTCTCCCAATTCCGTCACATAAAAGAATAGAATGTAGTCTTTGACGGCAAACCTCTCTCCCAAAGCTTTAGCCCAATTTCCAGGTTTGTTAGTCAAGTCAGGACAGGCATATTTAGGTAGACCTGAGCGATAAGTGATTGGGTCGTTTGTAGTAAAACCAAAGCGAAGGGCTCCGCTCCAACTCTGAGAGATGTCATTAAACTTAATGCAAACTCTTTCGTTGACACGAATCGGACGATTACTAAAACAGACGCCTTTACAGAAACTATCGCTTCTGTGAGCGATCGTTCGGTCGGCAGACAATCGGATATTCTCGCCGTGTATTGAGTGAAACAAAATCGGCGGCAAATTATTTGTTCCAGAATTGTGGGGCCGACGAAGTTTTGGCGAACAGGCTATCGGACAGAAGACAATCATTAGTTTTCAATTTTAATACAAAAGATTACAATTTAAAAGACGTTTAAATGTATCCATTATTTAAAAATATAAAATCAAATGATAAGAAAACATTTATTTGAAAATTTCTCAAAACGAATAGAAAACTTGAAAGTATAGTTCAAAGTACACTCAAACTCTCAATAATTAAGAATGAATTGAAATCTAAATTGAATTTTTTACACTCAATTAGAAATTGGATGTCATCTTATGTTTCATTGAATCTATACTTTTAGTAATTCAGTGAAAATTAATGGAATTTCACTAAATATTTGAAAAAAAACTCTAATATAAAATAAGGTTAAAAAGTAATATAAAATAACTTTAATTCGGGTCAAAGTTTAGTAGTTATGTTGAGTTGAAAATCAATATCAAAGAACAAACATTAAATCCATTGAAAGAGTGAATCACTAAAAGTCATGAAATTCTTAGTGAACTTAATTCGTCTATTTTTAGGTTATTTTTAAGATTAGTTTTATTAACAGAAATTTCAAATTTCTTCCAAAAAAAGTTTAAAACTGAAAGAATAGTTAGAAAGAGTGTTAAATATAAGAGTAAACAAGGATTATATACCCATTCTCTTAATCTTTTTGAATATTTTCATTTCGATTTATTCGACGAAAAATATCACAAAAATAAGTTTCAAAATTTCAGTCGCAGTGAACACAAGAGTGAACTGTGAGAGCACTGAGTTATGGGACCGACGACTAGTTTGTAGTTGAGATGTGAGAAAGTGGGAGCAGTCAAGCAATAGAGCACAAGATATAAGCGGAAATCACACACCCCTTAGTTGTGCCGTATATTTAGCTATTCATTGCTAGAATGCATTAAACATTGAATCGATTCTATTCGGGGGTCAGAAATGGTTAAAAAGGGCCGGAAGTCTGTCAATAAGGATGGAAGGGAGTTGTCCACATCCTCGGTGTTGTTGCCGATGCACTTGAAATGATTCGACACTTTTCTATTAACCGTCCCTTTGATTCGTTTGGAATCACTCAATACCAAAGTATACAAATGAAGACTATATTTCTATTAAGACAATTGTTGGTCACAAACACGCAATTCATTCATAAAAGAGATTATTATTATTAAAATAAAGACATAATATTCTCTCAAAACAATAGTTAGAAATTCAGCCAAAGATCCAAATAAAAGATGAATTCCAAAAGTGATTCGTTTGAATCCAAAATGAATGCAAAACTCAAACTAAGTTCGGACTCAAACTTTGAGATTCAAATAAACGAAAAAAAGCGACCGAACGGTAGGACTGATATTTGGCGAATGATCGCAGAAATTAAAGTTTGGACTAACAGTTGTCGCATTAGAGTCGAGGGCCCACACCTGGAGATCATTTTCAATGCACATAACATCTGCTCCTTTCTCTTCAGATAAAGGAATCAATAGAAAGGCAGACGTCAGACGCGTGTCGTCCACGCGATCCCTACCACTAATGTAAAGCTGCAAAACAGACGTTTTTGTTTGAAGTAAGCGATTTTGAGGACCAGCACGTGCCACACAACTGCCACACGTCCTACTCAGACACCATTTGGTTCTGAAACACTAAATTAAGCGCAAAGACTGAGTCCCCCCTAACTCCTCATCCGGACGTCTATTTCCTGCTAACTATTCTAACAATAGTTATTTTTGAAGGGATCCGATCAATAGTATTCACAATATATGAGTTCCGATACAAAGACGAAGCGATGAATGCATTTACTAGACTTTCAATATATTTGGCAGCGATTAATGTTTTGATGATTCAAATTATTCAACAAATTATTCAAAAATCAATTTTAAAATTTTACTCAAATCCTGTGTTTTTGACTTAAGATTTAAATATTGATTTCAGAATAGAAAGTATCCAATCATTTAAAAAGTAATTAATATCTTAAATATAAAACCCTTTCATTTATAAAATTTATGTTAAAATAACAATATTTAAGTAATAAGTAATAAGTAATGAGAGTTTTATTACAAAATAAAAATAATGTGGAAATGAATCACTATTTCAAGTTCTATCGGC
>JAQIXI010002170.1:0-11044 GCA_034700165.1 Galumnidae sp. Gr-Ori-00277
AAATTCTGACCAAAAACTAACTCATCTTATATTCAGACTATAAAATAGAATGTTTTTAACGATAGGAAAAGGATATTAAACTCTATTCTAAGTGGAAAGAGTGAAGAAATAGTGGAAAATGCTTTGAAATCTTCAAAAAAGAGATGCGATTCAGTAGTTTTGAATCGTTGGATATTTTCCTTTCGGTAAACCATTTGCTGATCCAAAACTTAAAAGATTAATTCGAGGCTGAATTTTCTGAACATATTTTACGCGCAAAGAATTTTGAAATACTAGCCATCAATGCATTCATTGCTATCCAGGGATTAGTTACAAACGGACGGAATAATCGAATGTTCACTTTTAAAGCTTTCAATTCAAAACTAAAAGCTTTTCCAAAGAATTATTGATTTTTTCTTTTTGTTTGAAAATTCAATAAAATTTAATTTTAAATGAAATAAATTTATTTAAGTATTTATATATAAATATTTTAAATAATTATTCAAATATTAAGTCAATTAATTGGAAGACTGTTTTTCTTTAAGTTTCATTTGAATGATTTGATGGGCCAGTTGTGAGTGCGAGGCCTCATTCAGGGCACGGGTCGACAGACATGACGAGTACTGATCTTCTGTTAAGGTGTTTGAGTCGCAATACTTTTGATGCCAAATATGAAAAATACCAGGGTCTATTGCGCGAATTACAGAGAGCTTCGGATGTTGAAGATGTCTTCGGTAGAGTAGGACATCCTCACCGCCCCAACCCATAGATAGCTTTGACGACAATAAATGTGAAAGTCTTTTGTTTGGATAATTAATTTCATCAGAACTTGTAATTAGATATTCAGCGAAACCCCCGACAGACATAAAGTCGTGTTTGTATTGACAGGTCATACCAAAGCCGAAGTCTCTCCAAAAGCCCGACTGAGAAGAAATTAGATTCGAAAGGTTTGGATAATTGGAGTCATCGCTCATATTTGGCACTTGGATTCGAGAATATTCCGGATTATAAAGACTGAAAAGAATGGGATAATAGACTTTTTTGGCTTTCGATGCATTCAGACGACATCTCTCTAAGAACTTTGTTGTAAATAATAGGTCGACATCACAAAAGAATAAGAGCGAAGAGTTTTTGCAGCAAATATCAGAACCCAAATGCAGAGCCTTTGCTCGGGAAAAGTCTTCGCTATTATTGGATAAATGGATTATTTTAATTGTTATCGAATTTAAATTTTTTGGAATTGAATGCAAAGAATAATTGGACTTTGAGTGAGGATTAGAGGCAGAGCTGTTATGAACAGTCAATATGTCATCACAACAATAATGTTTGAGAGCAGACAAATCCCCAAAATAGACAATAAAGAGCTTAAGTCTTCCGGATTCAAACTTAGCTAATCTCCGAATATTGTCCAGGAATTGTGTTAAGTGTTCCAAACGGTGTTCACTTAGAGGTAGAATTAAATTAATTGTTTCTCTTTGAGTGGAAATGATTTCATTGCTGGCAATACGGGTCGGCACAAAGGGTCGCAAAAGGGTTACCTTATGGTAAAACTTTGAGGCCGAGGGACCCTTTTTTGATGTTTTAAAATATAAGTGGTATTGAGTGCCAACCAAAGGGTCGGTCGCATAAATGCCTTCAATAAAGTCATCGACCGTTCGATTAAAGTTTGACAACAATTTTAACGCTTCAGTTAAGACATCAATAATTTCTTTTCTTTTACCACCGATTGGTTTTTCAACAACTCTTTTACCCAAAGCTAAAGACGAGGGGTATATACGAGTGAATGTGAAGTGAGTGTAGGGAACCACTTCGTACTCGTGAGACAGAGATAGAATACCACCTTTTCTGATGTGTTCCACGTTTTTTGACACTTCATTCATAACTGACGAACATTTTTGATGACTTTTCTTCATTTCTTCGATTTCTTTCTGAAGTCTAACGATTTCCGTTCGATAAGAGTCCAAAAGTTTTGACATCATATCAGTGGTTGGCGTCGACTCATCTGTTTGTCGGTTAGGAAATGATTTATTAGACACTAAACTAAAATTAATGTCATTCAAGAAAAATAATTTATGAGTAATGACACTAAAGTGAGACAGGTACATCTGTTAAATTTGTTACTAGATGAGAGCTTTGCTAGGTTTGCTATTTGCTCTTTCCATAAAAGGTCGTACCAGAGCTCATGCTTTTAAAAAATCATTTTATTTTAAATCAAAAACAAAAATATTTTTTGCAATAAAAGTGGAAAAGACTTGAATTGAATATTAAAAACTTTGGAAAATATTTTCATAAATAAATAAATATATGGTTTACCGGAACCGGAGTTGTCGAGTGATAGACTTTTGGATAATAGATTTGAATCATTTAAAGTAGTGGAGAGTTGTGTCAAAATCATAAACCATATGACCACCAAAAGACTGAAAATAATCAAAACTATTGCGTAGAAAACGTAATAATAAGACCTTCGTCTGTGAAGAAGAGCTGATTTCCAGCAAAACAATAGAAGCGAACGAAAACAAATCGCTTTAATATTGTTTGGTATAAAAGTCAACATTTTCTTCGATTTTCACTCAATGCTCTTCAAATGTCTTGTTTTGGAAGAAATCCATTGTCTAAGACATGAAATCTCAACCAATAATTACTGTTCTAAGGATACCATCGGATTCTGTGAAGTCATGAGTAGTTTATCGAAGATTAGAAAGTCTTTGAAATCTTAAACTTTGATCACCGGATCATTTTTACCTATAATTAAATATATAGATAATCTTTAAATTGACCATGTAGTTTATTACTTCAAGCTTATTGTATTGTGTCATAAATCAAATAAGCAAGTCAAATTAATCACAAACTTTTAAAATTATATTCAATGTGTTTATCATTTCATAGATTACTTATGGGCTGATTCTCTCTAAAGTCATTAATTTATTTAATCTTTGAGTAAAAGTCTTCGCAAATAAAATAAAATCTCATTTAAAGATCGTTTGAATAATTAAAGTAATATTTTTTCAGTTAATTGTCATAAAACTGTTTTCAATTACATCGAAAGTGTTTTTTTTTGTGAAATTTAAGAAAAGTATTAATTCATTGGATTCGTTAACTTTTAACTCATTAAAGCGGAAAACATTTGCGTTAATCGTTTGGATCGCAAACTCAGTTAAAACTGTTTTGAAAATAAATGCATAAAAGAAACGAAAGTTTGTTAATTGCGTTAATGTTTAGGAAATGGCAAACATAGAACTATTCTAACTATCCTGGGACTGATCAGTGCACAAATGATTTAAATTAAACGAATGCATTGAATGCCCTAAATATTTATATAAATTGATTAAAAAGAGTTAATACATTATTTGAAGTTTCAAATGAGAATTAAATCCATTCTTTATTCGAGTCTTTTTAAAAATAAATTATAAGTTTTTGTATGAAATGCAACAAAAAGTGGGAAAAACTAAATAGAGTTGAAATGAAATAAAATTGATATTATTATAGCGATAGAGGACTGACGGTTATGAATAAATTGTGATAATTAGGGCTCTCTTTTGGTCTCTCATTCATCTGATCTGATGGCAAACATTTTCATTTTGCATTTGATGTTAGATTTGATCGCTTCACAAATGAGAGCTATTTTTCAGCGCAAATTACTTTCCGTTATTAAAAATTTATTGCATTCAATGCAAAACGTGTCCAAAGCTTAACACAAGATATCAAATATAATGAATGGAAAAGAGATTAAATGACAAATTCTGAACATATTTTAAATGTGTGTTTCGACACATAACTAGTAGTTTCAGATATTTCGATATTTTCTCAGTAATTCTTTCCCTAACGAGTAGAGCACAGGCTATAACTTATCGAACGCCTAAAACCTCCGCAACAGAGAAAAAATAGTTTAGATATAGATATGTCACTCCTATATGTGATGTTATATGTCTTCACAACAACTCTCCAATGAAATAATACGAGCAGTTATTGATGCGAAAGCAACTCTTAAAATGTTCACAAATTCTATTCCACATCACATTTGACTCTCTCTCTCTCTCTCTCTCTCTCTCTCTCTCTCTCTCTCTCTCTCTCCCCTCTCTTCTCCTCTCAATTCTATCCTTTTATTTGAGTCTAAAGTTTTAGAGTTATCTAAGCATTAGAGCGAAACAAAATGTAAATTTTGTTGGAAATCCCACTTTGAAGTCATCGATATTTCAAAAGTCTTTTGTATAAAAGAATATTTTATGGCTCACATATATAACACATTTCATTAAACAACATAAGCAACATAAGCAAGATCATTGAAATTTCTTTTAGATTCCCAAAATGTAAAACTATTGATTTACAGTCCCTCTTATATTTCATAAAATTAAACTAGGTTCAAACAAAATCAAAAGTCAACGAACAGTAAGTTTCCTGTGTTGGCACAAAACTCATTATATTTATGGAGAGAGAGAGGGGGAGGGGTGAAGAGAGACAGACAATCGGTGAGAGAGAGAGAGAGAGAGAGAGAGAGAGAGAGAGAGAGATTATGAAATGAATAACAGGAAATCATATTCACTGATTGACTCCTAAATAAGTTATTTATTTAAAATAACTCTAAAAATATTTTTATGATAAAAAATAAATAAAAAATTGTCTCCAATTTATTTAAAAGAGACTGAATTTAAAACTCGATTTTGAAAACATGAGTTCCAAAGTTTAAATAAAGTGTAAAAACTTTTAGAGGAAATTGAAAAATATGACAATAAATAAAAAAGAGTAACAAAATTTGGTGTTTACTCAATCAGTTTTGTAGACATTTATTAATGAGATTTTTTTATTCGTTCAGTTTTTTCTTACATTTTTTTTCTTATAAAGAGAACAGAAGTCTATAAATTGTAGATTTTAAGGAAAGGTCTGAAATTTATTATTAAATGGATTATAGAAAAAGTGAAGAAAATTTTA
The DNA here is from genome assembly GCA_034700165.1 of Galumnidae sp. Gr-Ori-00277. Taxonomy (NCBI): domain Eukaryota; kingdom Metazoa; phylum Arthropoda; class Arachnida; order Sarcoptiformes; family Galumnidae; species Galumnidae sp. Gr-Ori-00277. Next base: position 4,906 of record JAQIXI010002170.1, read on the forward strand.
GGTCTTTATATAAAAACCCATTTAATAGAAAAAGTTCTCAATTTATGCATAAATACAAACATTCTTTTATTCATAAATATTTTAATAGAATTCCCCAAAAAATTATCGGTTTTCGTGAAAATCATTAATCATTGGCTGAACACAAATATTTAGATATTAAAAATTTAAGCGTTTGTCTGATGGATGAAAAATAATTGCTTTCTCCACATATGAACAAATAATTAACTTTTGATCGTTTTATAACAGAAGACTATTTGTTAGAAAATTCGAAAATATTTTTGTTTTTTAATTTTTTTGATCTAAACTTTTATTAATTGATTTAAATAATAATTAATAAATTAAATAACAATTTGAAAGATTATACCAATTCTTTAATTATTCAAAAAAGAGATAATATTTTGAGTGCTTAACACAATTTCATTATTAACCGATCAGTGGCTCAAATGTCAACTCATTATTTATTAAAACTATATTTTCCTATTTTTTTCATCGATTTTTGCGACGATTCCACAAAAATCCTTAATCTGAGTCTCATATTATAGACACTGACTATTGATTTAAGGCGAATCTATTCATAAAACTATTCATAAACAAAACTAAGCAACTGAACAAGGACATTCACTAACAAGAATAGATTTTAGGCAAATCGAAAGTTAGGAAAATAAACAGGATTTATGTCAGATCCAGGCATTTAATATTCTAAAGTTTATCATGCTTAGATAACTTGTGCACATACAACTATATTCTTGGCAGATATAATTTAATAAGATTTTATGCAAGACTTGCAAGAACATTCTAAACAAGTGAAACTATAAAACAAGAATCCAGTAAAATTAGATTAGAGTTCTTAAGCTATGAATTCGTTTTCACAGAATATTCTTTATGAGTGCAGTTATCAAATTCATTGAGCTCGAGGTCATTTTTAGTGAATTGTCTAACGCATCAGCATTTAATTATTGGCGAAACGAAAGGAAAATTCCGGTCGAAGAAAGATAATTGAAATCCACTGAATAAATATCACAACTTTATTGAATTAAATGAAGGTTTGATACAAAAAACTAATTAATTCACTTAATTATTGTTTTCTTATAATTATATGGTTTTCGGACTTAATATCAACAGTTTTGAGTTAAATATCAAATCAATTAATCGATTTTAAAGTCCTTTAAATTTTTGTTTTTTTTTAATTTGAAAACTGTTTTTAAAAGAAAGGAAACAATATTTTCTATTATTGGATATAAAGTTCTTAAAAGATTACCTCTTAATGGATGGCATGTCGTCGAGGAGTTGTATATTTTTAATAATTCTTAAATAAATAATCGACGGCTAAAGAAATGTATAAAATTTATGAAAACTGGTGTCTCTTAACAACACTTTTGCAAACACTTGTGTTGACAATAATGGAAACCGAAAACAGTTTTATGCGTTGGAAAAGTTTAATTTGAGCTAATTTTGGTAATGTTTGTGCCAATACTCTCGTTTAAGACAAACACTAAAATATCAGAACACATGAAAACTCAGTCTCTGTATTGAGTTTTGCATCCGTTTGGGAAAAGCGAAAGCACTGAAAAGGATTTTCTCAAAAAGATTTTCGCATTGCGTCGAAGCACAGCATCCGTTTCATTACATGCCTGACCCCAACTCTATTGAGCAACTCTAACACCAGATTCTGTTCTCTCTCTCTCTCTCTCTCTCTCTCTCTCTCTCTCTCTCTCTCTCTCTCTCTCTCTCTCTCCTCTTCTCTTTATTCGTCTCTTTTCTTTTCTCTTTTATACTCCTTTAGAATTCTGATGGAATCAATTGTAAGTAAAAGTCTTCCTTTGGTTACCAATGAGTCTTCGATTGCATTCAGGATTCATCCAATTATTTGACTGCAATCAGACAAATGTTTAATTGAAGTGAAAAATCATAACTAATTCAATAATCAAAGTTTGTTTACTTAAAGAATAACTCAAAACATGTTATTCCAAGTTATGGTTTGTTCAGAAAAACAATAATTTATTTAATAATTTGTTCACTCAATTCAATTCAATTCAATTAATTCCTTCATTAATACTCAATGTTTTAAAAGCATTTGAATTAATCCAAAGGTCTTTACTAGAATAAACTCAAACTTTATAATTAGGGACTCTTTCCTTATGTAAATTTATTCTGGAATTGACTGCAATATTAAATCAGAATTTTTCGTTGATTGCAATGAAGTAACGGATGAATAATGAATGAATCGATTGATTTTAATTCTAAAACTTATTCATTATATTCACCGAAAATTATTTCCATAAAACTGAGCCATGAATTCAGTTTGAGTTTATGCCAATACATATTCAAATAAAATTGAAAATTTCAATTTCAATGTAATTCTCATCATTTTTGAGTTTATGTGCAAATGGTTTGAATGTCTGATCGACTAAATATTCAAAAGAATACTTATATGACTATTAAATAGAAATATTAAGACTATAAAATAGAGGGTCGGACACACTTTTACTGCTCGAATATACACTCAAATGGATTTTATGGTAAAATAATCTTCAGTGAAATAAGTAAAAAGTCAACATCTCTACATTACTAATGCCATGACCATGGGCAATTTAAACCGCTACTTCTTTACAATATTGTAAATACAACGGAGGGGTTGTGTTTAATGTCTCTGATCTCTGTTTGATATCAAATTGGTTTCACAATTAATTCTATCGATTATTTGAAGACTTGAATGTCATTAAAGGTTAATAAATTCCAAATCAAATATTAGCCTAAATTTAATTAGTTTGGGTTAGTCTACAATTTGTTGGATAGATCTACAAATCAATATCAAATTAGTGCTTGCTCCTTTTTTATATGAGATAAGTAAAATAGAAATGATTGGCATTAATTTGATAATAAATCTTAAATTCAATGCAAACACAGACTTACTATAAATTAATGAGAATTTCTTTTTGAATAATAATGAGATTAAACGGAAAATATTTCCGTAGAAGTGATGAGTGAAAGGAACGAAGGGAAAGCCATATAATTCGTGACTTCAATTTAAGTGAAAATATAAGCATTAGTCGGGTCTGTGATAGGGCTCACATCCAATATATCAAACACTACATAATAGCAGTCAAAGTGTAAGAATAAAATCTAATTCAATCAAAAATCGTTAAAAATGGGAAATATTTCAACACTTGAATACATATTTTCCACTTCTTTACGGATTACTAATCGATTATTCAAGTGTTTTGTACACAAAATATCAAATATTCAGACATAAAATGATTTGAAACACAAGAATATAAATAAATACAATTAATCGAAAAAAATTGTTAAACAAAATTTATAGTCAATATCTACGGCACAAGTGTTCAGATTTTGTCGAATCAATAAAATCCAAATAAAGTATTCTTTCTGTGAATCAGAGACTGAATACTCGTATTTAGAAGAGAAAAAACAGTGAAGAAATGCCTACAATCGATACGAGTAATGCCTCAACTTTTTTATTGTTGAGAATATATGCCATCGAATGAATCTCTTTTATATATTATTCTTAAACACATAATTTTAATCACTTTTTGTTAATATTTTGTTGAAAAAGTTCTGAGTTTTGTCTAAATGTCTAATAAATTATTCATTGAAACTCATTATAAGGTTTTTTACTGTTATTATAATAATGAAAAAAAACTATTCAATATTCTTGCATATTCTCACCAATTAAATATTAAAATGGGTATTAAAGCGACAAAAATAATCAATTATTCATAAGTTTATTTTATTGATCCAATTCGAGTCTTACTCCAAATGTTTTAAAAGACCAAAAAAAAGACAATTTTGAGTAATAATTTGAAATTCGGTTCAGAATCTTTTCTTTATTATTATTATTTATATTATTATAGCGGAATAGTGCTATCATTTATGAGATATTGAAGCAAAGAATTAATGCGTTCTTAGGGCTGAATAGAGTCCCACAAATTCTATCCATAATATTGATATCAAAGGAGCTCTGCGTTAGTCTTTAATGGAGCGACACTTGTAATGATATGTCTCTCAATATATTTAATGTTTCATTAAAATGATATTTTTCTGATGTTTTTTATTCAATTCTAATTTCTTTTTATTTTAGAGTATTATCTTTAAGTTAATCTTAGATTAATTTTTTGTTTATTATTCACTTCTGAAAAAAAATTCATTATATAATAACAACTTAATATTCAAATGTACTAGAATCTCAATTGTTTACTTACAAGTTAGATCTTAGGTAATTAATCAAGATTAAGTAACGTTTTGGTTTTTAGCTAATTTAAAATTTATTGACTTAAATCTTAATAAGGCTTTCTATTATAATTTTACAGAGATTATAACCTAGAGACAATTTATAGAGAATGTCTCCATGGCAGAATTTAAAAGAATCCTTCAACTTATTATATACACAAATATTCATAAAAATAATTCTCGAAATATTTGCCAATGAATTTAATAGAGCTCTCAATAGACTGAGAAATATTTCTGAGGAATTTTCATAAAAGAGTTTCTTTTGGACAAAACATAAATATTTCTTATTTTTTATAATCTGATGTAAACCCTATTTTCGTAAAACAATTTATTAAAAATAACAGAAAAAGACACAAAAAAAAGGATAAATCGAAATAAATAAATGTCTGTTATTTATAAATAGTACCAGTATAAATAGTATTTTATATATAGTACCATTAAAAACCATAAAAATATGCTAAAAGATATTTTTACTTGATCAATTTATAGCAGGGCAGAACATTGAGCTAGTTTTTGAGCCAAATTCGTGCGTAAGCTATGAGTTGTGAGCAAGCAAAATAAACTCATTTATATATAGCAGGGATGGCAAATAGAAATTTCAAAATACCCCCCCCCCCTGGAGCCGAGAATTTGGCAAAATACTCCCCTGAGATTTTGAAAACTTAACATTACGTCTATGGACAGGCACTGTTGGGATCTTGGCCTGTTGGGATTTTTAGCTTCCAGGGGGGTATACCCCCCCCTGGAAATCGAAGTCTTTGGCCATGTCTGGTTAATGGTAATTTTTCACATTTTTCAAATAGTAAAATTACAAATGAAAGGCAATTTTTCAAAGTTCTATTAAATTTTTCAAATGTTGATTTGAAAAAAAGAGTAAAGACATTTTTCTCAAAAATTTTGTTTTACACATTTATCTACAAAATTCTCAACTCTTTTGGATTCGAGAAAAATGTGTTATAAATGATAAGTTTGACAAAATTGATGAAACTTTAATGCAAATACTGTCTTAGATTAATATTTGTCATAAGCAAGATCATTTCAGAATTTAAATTTCTAATGGATGGCATTCTTTAACCAAAAGTTTTTTCTATTAGTATTGAAATGAAAAATGAGCTGAAAATCTCAGTTTTCACATAATATTACAGTTTATGTAATTCATGTGATAACAGAGTTCTGTTTTTTGCCGACCATTTATAACCCGAATAATAGTTTATCAAAAGTTTCTAATCATACAAATTCTTGATGGATACTCTTTCACTATACGCACATAAAAAGCTTTATATAATCTCATCCTTTTTTAAAAAAATAGAATTTTCTAAAAAAAAGTCTAAATCTTTATTAAAAAATAAAAGGATTTAAATTTAAAAAATGCATTAAAAATCCAACAGAAATGACCAAGGTAAATAAGCTTTAAAGATTTAAATAAAAAACAAGGTTTGTTGCCTAAACTAATGGGCACTATATTTATGGGATTAATCGATATTTTTGTGGATTTCATTTAAAATTAAAATTTTTATTATTTATGTAAATAAAAGACATAAAAATTATTTGAAAAGAGATTTGAAGTAAGTTTTAATCGATTTTATTAATTTTAGTAATTTGGAGATAAATTTAATTTTTTCAGAGTAATGAATCCTTACTAAATAGGATTGTTTTTTATTCCCGATTTTATTCCCGAGTTTGGCTTTTTTATACTCCCAATTCCAGACCGATTTCATGCGTTTTTTCCCGAAAAATTCTTGCAAGTAATTATTAACAAGAGGTCTTTAAATAATCAAGGATATAAAATCCTTTATTATACAATTTATGTGTAATTAATTTCTAATTCATAAACAACCGTTAAGTTCAACAAATATTCAGTTTTTAGGTATAGTTTTTATCACTTCACTAT
>JAQIXI010002171.1:0-11042 GCA_034700165.1 Galumnidae sp. Gr-Ori-00277
AGAGAGAGAGAGAGAGAGAGAGAGAGAGAGAGAGAGAGAAATCGAGGGAGAGTTTACTCTTTGGAATTATTGTGAATTTTGTATAAATGTGTTTTGCTTTTAATTACAGGTGGAGGAGGACTGGAAATACGTCGCTATGGTTTTGGATCGTCTTTTTCTATGGATTTTTACATTTTCGTGTGTTGTCGGCAGCGCTCTTATTATACTTCGGGCGCCAACTCTTTATGATGAGAAGCAACCGATTGATGTTCTTTACAGCAAAATCGGAAAGAATTGAAATCTCGAATTATTTAATTTCTATACAAAAGTGAAATAGAAATCAATAATTGGACACATTTTGTGCCGTTTTGTGATTAATAATCACTAAATGATTATTTAATTAAAATAATAAATGCGTTACTCTTTTGGCAAATTTGATCCCAAACTTTGTGACACTTAAACAAAAGTGGAAAGACTTTTGACAATAATTTAGAGAGAATGACATCTCATTGTATTATGAAATGTGTGACACTTTCGCAATAATGCAATAATAATAGAAAGACGTCTTTCTCTTCAATTAGAAAAAGACTTCATTTTCCAAAGAGTTCACAATTAGACTAAAATTAGTTGAGATGACATCGTAGACAATGTTTGGAAAATTGGCCCAACTATGAGAGTACTCCTCCCCTGAGACGATGATATCCCTCCAGTTATAAGGTTGAAGTAGTGATTAATTATCACATTTCGTGAAACGTCTAGTCTTTTGTCGTCAAAAGTAAGACTAAAGTTAATATCTTTTGAATTAATTATGTCTTTATTCCTATAATTTATTTGTATTACATTTGAGTCGTTTGTCAAAAGAATAACTGATTTAATCTGAGATTTTGTTAAAACTATTGTTAAAACTATAGCTGCCGTTAAATGGGCTGACATTTCAAATACATTTCACATAATTTACTTGAAATGATTTTTTGTAATCAAATCAATAAAAAAATCAAAGTTTTATCCATTAAATGATTAATTAATTTCTAAAACAATAATTATTTAATTGAAATAAAAGCAAATCATTTATAAACGAAAAGTTAATTTATTTCAATTCAATGATTATCTGCCAATTTGTGATAACTGCTGATCGATGGCAATCCTCTGGTCATAGAGTGAGGGCGCCTGAAGAATGATTCCACAAGTGCCACAAAAGCAAGCTAGAGTAAATATCCAAAGGAATAGTCTGTCCAAAACCATTGCCACGTATTTCCAATCCTCGATAACCTATAATAGAAGGCAGGCATACAATAGATAAGAAAACGATACCAAAGAAAAGGAAAGACTGCAAACACTGGTAAACAGTTATCGATTGAAAAACAATATATAGAAAGAGAGAAAAAAAGAGGTCAATCGACTGACATTATTCTCTTCGTCATCTTTTCTTATGTGGTCCGCGATCTGTAAAATACTTTCGATGGCTTTTTGGACTTCACACGAATATTGAAACGAAGTGCCAACAAATTGGTGTTGACTTTGTTGTTGTTCGAGTGGTGTATTTGTCATCAATTCTTTGTCATTAGACCAAAGAATACGATTTTCATTATTACAATAAGCGTTACGATTAAGAGTTAATTCTGCGTCCAATGCATTACTATATTCGTGAGCAGATGTGTAGTCGCAAATCAATGGAAGACCCGGTATATCGTTTTCTAGTCCGCTCACAAAATGTGGTTCGACTTTATGGATACCATTATTGCCACTTCTTTGAATCATTTTGTATGAATCTCTTCTGAATGGTATTCCTTTTGAATTTCCATTACATGACCCGACTTTTGATTTATTCTTCGAACCGACGGCTAAACAAAAATCAAAATATTGTTTTGATTGATTGCCGACACTTTTAGTGATACTTAGACTTTAAGACATCGAAGCTATGCCTTAAGATGGGCACAAACACAGCCTATGCCTCAAAAAAAAGCACATTTAAAGCATTTTTAAAAATCAATATTTTCTTTCATTTATTTTATGAATCGAATTTTCAGAGTCTCAGCCTTTCCTCATATAATACAACTCAAAATGTGAGCCCTATTTTAAAATTTGGAGACAAGTTTTGATTTGAAAACTTTGTCACCACTACCACTACCCATACCTAATCCATGTCCACTTCTCAAAATGTATGGTCTGTCAACTTTTTTAATATTAGATATTTTTCTCTTATTCTTTAAAAATGAAATCAAAACCAAAAAAGAGAAGAGAATTGCAAATGAATTGAAGCAAATATTTTAAAACCTTTAAAACTATAGGTTTTGTTCACAAAACTATAGTTTGATTGTATTCACTCTAAATGATTAAAATCAATTAAAATAATTAAAATGAACCTGCTAGTTCTTCAGTCCAGTCATGATATGAGGGTCTTTTCATTAATAAAAGTCGAGGCAAAAGATGTATGAAAAGGGTTCGAACCCACGGCGCCATTCGATGGGTTGACGACGACCTGAAGTGAACGTTGAGAACTCCAACGGTAACACATATGGAAAGTGTGACCAAAATCATTGTGAATAATAGGTATTTCCCCAAAAGAGGTACCGCAAGACTTGTTGGCTGAACACATATGCCATTCATTAACACTAAATAAACTTAAGATTTAATGTATTTAAAACAAACCGGAATTATTTCCGCCAAAAGAAGGAAAAACACAGTTAAAGACACCAGAATTGAAATAGACAGGGTCACTTTTTCTCCACTATCCGATGGTAAATAAAAGACTAGAACTGTCAAGAAAGAGATGCCAACGCAAGGAATAATGAGGTTAACCGTATAAAACAAAGTCTTTCGACGCATTGTTATATTGAATGTAATGTCCGGATAGGGTTCTGGACAACAATCAAAATACTCCTCATTATATTTTGCCGGAACTAAAAGGATATCCCACTCAACACTTTTTACAAAAGCACTCATATCTATTCCAATGTCAACTGCATCGGAGTCTTCGTGTTGTTGGAAATGACGTAAATCCACCTAAAGTTCATTCAAATTCACTTTTTATTCAAATTTATATTTCATTCAATTTTAAGAAAAAAAATATTTTAATCGAAAAACATTATTATAACTTATATAAGAAGTAATTAAATGATTTGACCCGAGAAAAGTTTTTTTTTGTAAAAAATGCTGGTTTTAATCAAACAACGCTAATAAAGTAATGGATAGTAACTAATGGACAGAAAATTAAATTAAACCTTTGAAAAAGTATCCCAACTTGAATGAGGGGTCACTCAAAATATAGTTTTAATAATGAATATGAAATAGTCGTTAATTAGTGGTTATCTCTGCTATAAATAAAATTATAAAAGAAAAAAATGTTTGCAAATATTTTGTGATCCAAAGAATAAAATGACCGCTTTTTCGGAAATAATGCATTTCTTTGTTAAAATATTGATTGAAATTGAAATTATATCTTGGTTATTTTCATTAATATTTAATTAATTTTTAAATAATAGGAACGCAAATAAAGAATACTATAAGTAATAAATACTGATTTGAATAAATCATATCATGAATCGAGTCATTTAAGAAATCAAAATATTAATGAGAAGTAAAACATTTGAAAATTGAGAGCAAACATACCTCATGTCCGTCGTAAGTCCAACTGCCAAATTTCATCAAGCAAGATTGTAAATCGAAAGGGAAATATTCGACATCTATTTTGCAGGTACTTTTATAAAGAGCCGGAGGATTCCATACGACTAAACCGTTGTGATATACGGTAGCCTTGGTCATAAGAGTCACTTCATAATTGCCGTCAGCGTTATTGAATAGAACTATATCTGTATTTATAATAATTATAAAACAATTCAAACAATGAGTTATTTCCAAATTTTCAGAATAAATGAATCAAAAGAAGCATGAACAAATTTTTAAAAATTGTTGAAATTCTTATAACGAACCTGGTAACCAAATACTTTCTGCTGGCACATGTATCATATCGACTCCTCCATAATCTGCTGGTTTCCAGGTAAGCTTATAATCATACCATTTCTTTATTCAATAAATTTAGACATAAATTAATAGATTTTCAAATAATTTCTAAAATAGTGACAGACTATCACTGATAGGATTTGTATTAATTACTATTATTAGTATTAATTTTAGAAATTCTTATTTAAAGTTAAATCCATTTATACCTCACTTATAAAATAATTTATTCTAATAATAAGACGAAGAGCAGTAAATTTAATTACTCGAAATTAAGTTTTTACAATGATCAGGGGCTATTTATAAGTAGTTATAGACTCTCATAAAAAATTAAAATTTATTTTATATTGTTTTCAAATTAGTATTAATCGAAATTCTTTTGAGATTAACTTTTTAAGTCTTATCATATGATGTCATAAACTTAGAAACGAATTAAATCAAAATTATAGCTATTTTTTTAAAATTTTGTTAAACAAATATTCATTTGAATAAAATATCAAATGAATTAAAATAAAGAAGTGACCAGTGCTGACCAGTGTTGATCAGTGCTGACCAGTGCTGACCAGTTCTTACCTGATCCACCCATAAATTCGTTGTCATTATTTGGTTTTTGAGATTCTAAATCAAATCGAATTATAAAATGAGTTATGAGTTAATTATTTAGTTTGAGTACAATTAGTAAATATAAATAAATAAATTATTCCCTGATAAGTGCGTCAGACGTGCTTGGGCAAATATTTTGTGATTTTTGATAGGACATTTTAACAAATTATGGTTTTAAAATCTGTAGATTTGAAGAAAATTATGTTTAAAATTTTAAAACCCATTAAAATCATTTTGAGAACTAGAAATCAAAAAATAAAATAAAACATAATTTAGAAAAATAGCCTAAAAATGCTTAGAATTGTTAAAAATACTAAAAAACACTTTTTTAGCCATTTTTTAGAGAAAAAACCTCAACCTCTCTGAACCCTCTCTAACCTTTGAATCGAAATTCATATCATATGAGATAATGAACTTGCTATTATTTTCAAATCAATTACTTCTAAAAACGACGTATAATTAAAATGATTTTCAATATAACCTTTGAAATTCTTATTACAATTGAATAAAAATAGTTTAAGAAATGATTTTCATATTTAGGTATAATATTTCGATAATTTCTAATATCGATTAATAATTTACTTCAAATGATATCAAATTAAATAATATTAATAAATATAAGCAACAATTTCTTACCACATCTATTATTTGCGATAACTTTAGACCTATTTTTACTATTAATTTGTCACTAAAATTGAGAAAATATTATTAATATTATTATTAAAATATATTTAAACTATATTTACCTGACGTTATAAACCGGTCGAATCAAACGATTGTAACTATAGATTGGTTTGAATTTTAATAAATTTAATTTGATTTTTATATATTATAATACATATAATATATGAATTTACAAATATTTTTAATAATTTGAGTTTTATAACATAAATCACTAAAATTTCAAATTAACAAATTATTTGCTGAATTGTTTAAAACTAAGATTGCAAATAGGGGGTAAATAGGTATATTACCCATCTCTGGAACGAAAAATCGGAAAATACCCCTATGTTTTGAAAACCTTAACATTACGTCTATGGACAAACACTAGGTCTGTCGAGGTTTTTAGCTTGCAGGGTGGGTTATTTTGCCAAATACTGGAGATCGAGGTCTTTTGTCATGCTAGGTTTAAAATGTTTAATAATTTAAAATAAACACATTTAGTAAAAGATTTATTATTATATACTGTTTTAAAACGCTATTTCTTTAGTCTGTTCCTTATCTGTGAAAAATTGATTAAAAATATATTAATTTAATTAAATGTTAAATAAAAAAATGTGATAAACTTTCTTTTGTATATTATCTTTAAAAGTACTCTTTATATGACTAAAAATTCTCTTAAAGTTTGGAGAATTCTCTCTGACTTCACATTTTATAAATTGAAAATTTCAGTTTTTTGACACTTCTGACCAAGGACTTTTGCAAAATAAATTAAAATAAAATTTCACACTTTTAGGTAAACAAATTGAAACTTATTTTAATTTTATTATTTTTACGCACTTTTACTATAAATTTTCTCATATAATACTTATTGAATGTATAATATGTTTACTAATAGTTTTTTTTCATTAAACATTACTAATGAAAGATTACTACATTAGCTTGTTAAAGTTTATATTCAAAGCAATCTTTAAAGCTTTTCAATTAATCTTTTGCTAATTTTTATCGTCGATTTTTTGCCAAGGACACATGTCCATTAGCAAAAACTGATTTTATTTATGAATTATGCAGTTCATTCTGAGTTTAACCATATATTTTCATATAATTATTTTATATACATTGTATATCTAAATCTTATATTAGAATTTATTATACGAATTGATCCACTTTTTATACACTAACACTGTTTTTAATATATGATTAATATAAATCTTACACTAATGGGAAAGACATTAAAAATTAATATTATTTCGATTGAATTATAATAAACTCAATTAAATCTATGATTTGTATCGAATAGAATTTGGTTAAAAGTCTTAATTATTTTTAATTTGAATTTTAAAACAAAGCGTAAATCAACTTTAAGTAAGCCTACACTCAGTCACTGCTAAGCATTGATTGGCTATCGCTCAGAATCTAACGCCGTTTATAAATGAGTCATATATTCGCACATATTTATACTAAAAATAAAAATAATTAAGACTTTTAACTAAATTCTATTCGATATAAATCATAGATTTAATTGAGTTTATTATAATGCAATCGAAATAATATTCATTTTTAATGTCTTTCCCATTAGTGTAAGGCTTACACTAATCCCATATTAAAACAGTGTTAGTGTATAAAAGGTGGACCTAAAAAACAATTATTCAAATGTAAATATAAATTGATTTTATGCTATAAATAAACCTCATATCAAAAGTAAACAAAACGCAACAATAAGACGCAGTGAAATGGGTTTTATCTTGATAAAAATATAATGATTTAAATTTTAAATGGAGTAGTCCTTGGTCAATGTATGACATATATTAATTGTATATACTTAGTCAATGAATTCATTAAATATATTACATCTTATGTCTGAATTGACATTTTTCGGTCTAAAGTAAGGCTAGTTTTCAATCACTTAAAAAGTAATCAAAATTAATATCAAAAGTCAAACTAAAATCTCTATAAACTGACAAAATTATAACGAACTCATAATAAAACATCAATTTTAGAACTTTGTTCTCAGATATAAATTATTTAATATAAGAATTTTATTAAGAAAGGTTAACTATATTTCAATAATTTGACTAGTTTATAATTTCACGGAAATTTTGGCCCTAAAAATATGTGAATTTATAGAGAAATTTTTTGTACAATAATTATAGAAATACAAAATGATTTTCAATAAATAATTAATAAAATAATAAATTATTAGAAAAATCTTTACAATATTCTAAGACAAAAGAGTTAAAATTTAACCTTGATAATAAATTATCATGGAGTCTTTTTGCATCTGAAATTAAATATATGTTTGAGTAAATAAATCAGTAATTGAATAGTTATATACTTAATCGAATTAATCTAAGAAAAAAAATGTATGAAAATTACCTGGATTGCAATTTATCAAATTGAAGTTAATTATAATTCCAAATATAATAAGAAAAAGAGTTTGAATTTTATAAAAAATCATTTTTTATATTTTACACAAAATATTAAATAAATTGAATTTAATAACAAAATTTGATGATATTCTTGCAAATGAATCAAATGCGCAAAATCTGTCAAATTTTTAGTCACAAAATTAATAAAAAATTATTGATTCTATCAGTGATTCCTTTAAAATATCAATAATTGAGACTTTAATTAAAACTAAAGAAATAAAAATATAAAATTCAAACATTGAATGTAGTCTTAAAAAAATATTAAAGAATGGAATCAACCAATACTACCATTACTACCATTTCTCTGAACAACATCTCAACAGAAGCTGAGGAGCCGTCGCGTAAGAGACCGACTCATTCGGATGTGCATCCATTGTATCCATCGCTGCATTCACTTTATATTGAATTATTTGCTTAGAGTATATAATTTTAAAAGTAATTTAACAAGTTATATTTTAATTTTTTAAATAAAAATTCAACTTTTGTGACTTGATAAATATGTACCTAGATTAACTATCTACATGAATTATGTAAAGAATATTCTATAAAAATCAATAATTAATATTTAGCATTTGAGACGATATAAATTTTTAATAAATTCTTTTGTTATAAAATAGTTATAAAATAACAAAATTTCATTAATGTTTATACGTTTCCATTACTATTAAAGAGTTGTTTAAAATTTAATAAATCGATAATTTATATGCATTTGTTTTCTTTATAACAGAATTCGACTGTAAGAATGAATAGCATTTGGTGTCGACTGTAGTCACGAATTCTTTTCAAAATGTAATGCTATGAAAGCAAACGCTTTTGCATTCGACGATCGATAACTTGGGTTCAGTTCTTCAGTTCTTTTTCTGCTGAAACTCATCTCATATCGAATTGCATACATTTATTATAGTATAGAATACATTTTGTCTTCAGACAATTGCATGTCTTAAACAGTTTGAGACAACAATTTAAGAGCAATAAATTGAAAATAAATTTAATGCTATCAAACCATTTAAAGTCCTTAAACCTATTCAACAAAATTTAAGAACAAGTATTTCATCGATCATTTTTTTTACTGAAAACAATTATTTTTATAAAATTCAAATCTAAAAATAACATTCAAAACATTTAATGATATACTCTTTTTTATTTTATTTTCTGAACTGAATTATGAATTAGTTATAAAGGGATGTCTCAAATCAATACCAAAATAATATTTATTAGTGGAAAAGAGTGCATAACTCAACCAATTATTATATAATAAATAATTAAAGAAACATTTAAATAATAAAATTTTATTCAAAGAAATACTTTGAAATATGGGTTATCACTGTATCGACAAATGGACTGCTATTTAAATTCAATTCATATGACTTCAGTTTTAAAAATTCCTGAATATAAAGTATTTAAGGGTTTTGTCTATAGATATGAGAATTTATTGCTTTTATTTTATTTAAATTTTTCAACAAAATTGAGTTCTTATCCACTTATGACTTATTCTCCAATTTATGATTTATGACTTCATTTTTGAGTAAAAGAAGTGGTATTTCTATGAAAGCATTTGCTGTTATTTTCGTGACTTTTATTTGTCATTCTTTGTGAGGGAATCCGAATAAGTGTCTCATTCTTTGATTTTTGTTGTTTTGCGACATTCAAAATATCAGAACTTATTTTAGTGCTGATGTCCAGACATTCATCAGATTTTAACAGAAATTTTTTATAAGAAATAAGACATCTTTTAATCCATAAAATTGTTTTTATTCCTATTTTTATTTATATTACATTTGAAACTTTCGTCAAAAGAATGACTGATTTAATCAGAGATATTAATAAAACCATTGAATGCCTTTGAATTGACTTAAAATTGACATAAATTTGTTTTGTTGTAAAAAATCTATATATAAATGAAAATTTCATTTAATTATTAATTACTAACATTACTAACAATTCTATAATTTAAAACTAAATTCAATTGAAATAAATAGAAATAATTATTTATTAAAACATGACTTCAGTGCGATTTCGCTGAAATATGAATTTTATTTGAATTTTAATGTTATTTGCATTTAAACAAAACTATAATAGTATTAACAAATAATAATTACATTACAATTATATTATTAAAAGTATCGACAAATCAATAAAATTTGTAATAATTTGAAATAATCGCTAATAAATAAATAATTAACAAATTTTTAAATTTAAAAGTAGATACAAATCTTTAGCCCAATTATTGGCAACTTTAGTCTAGTGTTCCCTAACCTACCCTTACATTAATTTAACAAAAAAAATGCCAAAACATCAAATTTAAACCAATAGTAAACTGAAAACTTAAGAGGATTTTCACTAATTTTGCATTTCTTCACATTTGCTAAGAATTGAGCCTTTGTTCACATTTTCACAAAAAGTTTAAAAATCTCTGAATGTTAGGGACAGCAAATGAAACGCTTTTTACTATACATTACATAATTAATAATTATACACAATATATACACTCCAAGTGAGAAGTTATGACAATTTGATTTCAATGACCCAATGAATGAATGAATAAATACTATTATTACAAAGAAATGAATCGATTGACTGAACTCTTGTGAAAAAAATAATCGAATTTTCAAATAAGTTTAAAATGAATTCAACAAAAGTTTTAAATTCAAATATTGAAAAAACGGCATAATTTCCTCGAATTCATTAGAGAATTATATCAGAGCTAACCATTGATTCATTTTTTTAATTTTGCGAAATTTTGCATCTATTACCTCTTCAAACTAGGTTATTTTCAATGGGAGAGGACAATTTGACAATTTTATCGATTATCAGGAAATATAATAAAGATTTTAGTAAAAAATAAGACTCCAATCAATTATAGATAAAATGAAATTGAAAAAAGAGCGCCCAATAACTCATTCAGGTTTTAAAATGAGTTAATTATTGTTTTGTATAATATTTGAGTCAATTTCTCATTCAATTAATTATCGGAATATTTGTCACTTAAAACAAAAGTTAATTTTATTATTAGATAACAGAAAATAAATTAGAAAAATGAGTAAAAAAATTATAATTATATAACATTTTTATAAATATTGCGATTCTTTTGAGCTTTTAATGTATTATTCAGGCTCTGAATATACACTTTTCTTCATTATATGATGGGTTGTCCTCCAAATGAGTTCGAATCAATGAAATTATAATTAGAGAAAAGGGAATCATTTTCTTTAATATTTGATAAAATTTTACCTCATTTTGTAATTTAATTGACTTTTTTTCTTAAAAAAGTGATAAATCCTTTAAGAATTGACTTCAACGGTCAGACTATATTTGATTTGAAAGGTGGGCCCTCTCTTTGATTCTTTGAAAACTCCGATAACTTTTTTAATATTTGGCACTCAGAGAAAGAAAGAAAGAAAGAAAGAAAGAGTG
>JAQIXI010002172.1:0-11038 GCA_034700165.1 Galumnidae sp. Gr-Ori-00277
TCTCTCTCTCTCTCTCTCTCTCTCTCTCTCTCTCTCTCTCTCTCTCTCTCTCTCTCTCTCTCTCTCTCTCGCATTACAACTACTCGTAGCAAAAGTCATGAAATGGGGGGTTCATTGACTTTGGAAGACAAGTGCAGCGCTGGTAAGAGGGGGTGGAATTATATACGATTGAAACTCTCGGCAGCGCAGAGAGAGAAGCGGCAAATGTAGTCGGATTGCATTCCTTGCATAACATTCACTATTGAAGCACAGCTGCATTAAAAAGCACTCAATATATATATGATATGTTTCGGTGTTTTCTTGGTCTCATTGCTCGCAATGGATGCAATGCTCACACATTTTCTTGAATAAAGTGCCCAGGGCACTATTGCTCCGATAGCTCGACGAATGCCCCTCTCATCCTCTGATCCCCTTCAGGCCCACTAACTTTCACTGTGTGTGAGCTGTAGAGTGGCTCAGGTAGTTGATCCTGTTGTTGCCAAGCGCTCACTTGACTGTTGAATGTAGTGCTCGCTCTCTATGACTGACTCTCCACTACAACCGACTGTCTGTATATCAACGAAAATATTTGTCATTTTTCTAACTAAAACCAAACACAGGGCGAGCACTGGTTTACGTGCATTTTAGTAGATTTCCCCTCAAAACTCACTTTAAAACTATTTTCGGAATTTTTGTGTTTGGATTCGAGTTTTGCAGTGTTTGAGTGTTTCATTCAAACCATTGCTTTACTGTTGTTCTCATGTCGTGTTATGTGCCCTACAATTAGATTCAATGACCAAAACTCTTGTTATTTGTCTTTAATTTTTCTGTCGATTTGTTTTTGGAAGCCTAGACTACAGGAAAGTTGTGTTGGAATTCCTAATATTGTGGACCAAAATTATAATAACAGTTTTCAGTAAATATTTTGTTATGAGTTTATTATGAGTCCAATGTTTACATTAATGGCATTATTATTATAGTTATAAAAATATTTGAGCCCTTTCTGTGGTCTCTTTAGACAATAAGTGAATTATTATTACGTTTTTACCGTTGGTTTCATCACTAAAACTCATTTCGATTGTATGTCATTCGAGTTGTGATTCAAAGCGAGTTCTCTTCGCGAATGTCTTTTAATGTTATGATAATCTCATTATACAATTGTTAGCGTTATTTAAGTCTCGGTGTGTTATGTACTCAAACGAAAGGAAGATCTGTTGACGAGAGAATGAGATGAAGAGCACAGACTTATTGAGTGTTTGAGCTGACAATTCTCCCTATTCTAAAGAGAGGAGGACTTCAGTTATCAGACAAACCAGTGTTTGGCTATAATTTCAACTCTGTATAAGTCGTTAAGTGTTTTATAAATTTCATTGAAATTCCTTCGTTTGAAGACTTATTGGAAGAAATAAAAGTTGTTTTTGTGATGATTTGATTGAATCCGAAAAAGTGAACAAAAAATGTTTCGATTGTTTCAGATGTGATATAAATGTATTGAAATGTTTTTAGTGTCCATTTGTTGTGCGTATCACTAATAATAGTCATGAAACACATTTGACCGACACTTTGAGTCAGTGCTCTCTTTATTACGCGAAGAGACACTACTTTCAGAAGAAAAAAATCGATGTATTTCTCGAAGTTCTGGTCATATCAGGAAAAGATAGAACCAAGAGGTATGCATTAGATACTAACCCGATGCCAACTCAGAGAGATCTCTGTGAACTCAATTTTATGTCTTCCTATCTTTAAGTCCTACACTTTTTCTTGATATCCGTTTTGGTTGTCTATTCTGTGCCCTATTCTGTGGTTCTAAAAAAAAAATTTACGTTTTCCTCCATATTTCAGTTGTGTCTGAAATTCTTCTTTTTTGGCTTTTATTTTGTTGTGTCTCTAAATCTGTGCTATTAGTAGAGATTAGTATATATTTTGTGGTTTTACTGTGAAGTTCAATAAATTTTATGCTCCGTTTAAAATACTGTATTGAATTTAAAGTCCTTTATTTTTATTCGTTTAAACTTTTTTTTCTTCTTCTCCTCAATAGTGTATCGCAACTGAAATATAGTAAAGTTTAAGTCCACAATTGACTACAGGAGTAAAGGAAATGTTATAAAATAAATTCAGTGCAGAAATTATCTTCGTTTGTGCCGTTTTGTATTGTCCTTCCATTGGCCTCTATTTACCAGAACAGAACTCTGAGGCCTTTATTTGTCGCTCTTATTGTTTTGGTCGACAAATTCAAAGGCCTTTTTGCTGTCAAATCCAAAACAATATTAATATTTCATAATATATTGAAAATAAAAGTTTATTTTATTCGTTGAGTCGTTTATTGGTCTGACTCTTACTCTTCGGATATCTATTAGTCTTCTATAATATAAATCCATTCATTAAACCAGTCGTCTGTCCACTAATGATCGGACATAAAGTTTTTTCGCACAAAAAAAACTCTAATTTGTTATATATTTTATTTTTATTTCTTTTGGGGTCAAAACGAATGCAATCCTAACATTGAATACACGAAAATGAAAAGAAAAGTTATTTTGTTGTAGTCGTCAGTTGAGTCTCTCTTTTCCTATCATTATATTAAAAAAAGAGTACATTAAAAATATTATACTCCTCTCTATCGGATCTACTCTTGTTTAGTCTGTGAGCTCTACCTCTGATGACATGGAAATATTCTGTAGAGAGAAATAAAAAGAGGGTTTTTCTCAATTCGCAGATCATTTTTCTTCGTTTTGAGAACATTTTTCTTTCTATCATTTTATTCCGTCCTCTCTTATAATCGAATGGATTGACTCTTGTCTTTAAAGTTAGCGATTTTACTCTTACCTAATGGTCTTTAATAAATGGTGGCCTCGATTATACTTCTCGCTTATGTAAATTGTTATGTAATGCAAGAAAATTGAGGGCCAGAATAAATGCCAGTCCACTGGTAGACATTCCGAAACAGTTAGTGTTTTCTTATTGATGTCAATGTTTGTGATGTTTATATTTTCAGGTTTAAGATTTCCGTTGATTTCAAACTCCGCTTTCATTAGACTTATGGCGAGTGATAAGCAATTTGAGTCCATGTATTCGTTAAGGGTTTACCTCTCCTACAATTACAGCCGGCAATAATAATCTCCATTTCTGTCCATTTATTATAGAGTGAGTGAAGTGTTTTGCAGTGGAATTGAGTGAATCCATTTGGCTCTCGTGTCTCATATGGTTGTGAAGCAAAATTATAATCAAACATTTATTTATGCTGTGCTCTTATTCGCCAAATCGTCTAAGATTTCACTTAACGTTTAAGTTCATTACACCAACACTTTATTCATCCAATTTGTTTGGCACTAAATCTTAATTAATTTCACAAATAACTGGATTTACTCGAATGGATAGGGCTTAGATTGTACCCATTACATTTTATGTACGCTTTTTATATGATTCTTTTTTGTCTAATTTTTTTGCCTCCATTTCTAATTTAATTCAAAAAAAAAGTTTTTACCCTAGAATTGGATCTGAACTGAGATTAGCCTAAATTATGACTATTTATGACATAAAAAATAGTTTTTATTTTGTGATAAAGTTTTATGTTTTGAATGAAAATTTAATTAATAATTAAATTGATTAGAAAATTGAGTTCCATTTGGAGACATTTTATCAATAATTTATGAAAAATTGATTTTCATTCCCACTCTGTATATGACAGTCACATGTCGTCTATTGATAAAAAATATTCTTGTTTTTCATTATTAGTATATATTTTTATTCTACTCTTCAATAATATTAATGGAAAAATCATTTTTAATATTATTCTAATCAGAAAAACCAATCGATTAATTGATGCAAAAGTTTTTTTCTTTTGGCGTTTAGACAAAGAATATAATGATATGTTTTTAATGCAAAAATTGCAATAATTAGGGATATGTTTCCATTAATTTTGTGCCTCAAATGAGTTGTCTTGAAGTCAATATTAAACCCAAGACTCAAAGAGAAAGACTATTAATTTTTGTGTTATTCTTCCCTCTTCTCTCTTCTCTCCTTTTTTGAGTTGACTTTCATTTTTTCTCTCAAAAACACTATCGAAGACTCAGATATTTAACTAAAGAATTCGCTTAATATTAATGTCTATAATGTTTGTTCTTTTAGTTAAGTTTAGAGCGAGTGAGTGAGGAGAGGGAGAGAGAGAGCCTATAAAATTGATTAATGATATTTTTAGGCGTTAAATATTTATTCACAATTTCTAACGAAAAGACGAAACGATATAAAAAAAATTACTCCGGATTTTTTGTCGGCCAAAATAGTCGAGTACTCTATTCTGTTGTTTAATAGGAATTTTGGGCTCAGAATTGTTTCAATTTATTTTCTACTTTACTCCAAATCCTAAAGAGTCAATTGAGTCGAGAATTGGGATAAACTATTTTTTTTAGACTTGACTTTTAGAAAACAGATTTCTTTCGGTCTGTAATTCGTTGGAAATTCAGTTTTAATAAAGTTTTCTTAAGTCGTCTAAAGATTTCCTCAAATTATGGAAAGAAATTTTATAGGAAAAGAGTAAAGGAATTCATTCATAAATTGTTTGCTTAAGAGATTGAGTTAAAGGTCTTCATAAAAGGCTTGTGTAGGCTGTGCTCGCATACCAGTGTTCACCTGTATTTACGTTTGAGTATATCTGGTATTTGGACTCGTTTTTTATGCATTCACTCGAATTGAATCGAATAAACACAACTTTATTGGGCACAGGACTCAGAGGACAGGCTGTCAGCCAGCGTGCAAACATTTGCGAATACACTATTTCTTTTACTGGCAAACGATGAAGTATTGCTTACTCTTAGGTCTCACTCCGAATATGAATTCACTGGAAATGTAGTGAAACGCAAAAAACTATTTATTTTAATTTGTGGATCACTTCTCAGCGAAACTCACAAATGATTGAATGCAAATCAAATAGAATTTCACAGTTTTTTCACAAAATTGACCAAAAATTTTATAATCATTACAACTCTTATAGACTACCATAATATTGATGGCAATTGCCTTCAATTTGTTGTTAACAAACGTATAGTTTGGCTCCAAAATACACGAAATTGTGTTTTCACTCTATAAATAGTTAATGGAATAGAAATAATTGGAAAAAACAATTTTGAAAATTTTAATTATTTTCGTCCACTACTGGCGTTGAAAATTGTAATTTTCAACAAAATTTTTAGATAAAGTGGTTGTAAATTAAGATAATTTTCACTCACTTTCGATGATTATTCTGATATTAAAGAGGAAATTATGAATTATAATGTGTTATAATGTGTCGGAAATTTTTTCTCCTAATTTTTTTTGTGAATAAATACTATACTTTTGTTCATATCATAACTGAATATATTATAGTGTTTTTGAAAAAGTATTGATTTTTATTATTCAGGTTTGAAAAACGGTAATCAATCATTAGATTTTTTTTCTCCATTTTTTATACACTTTTATATTTCTGCTCTCATTCTCTATGTATTCGTAATTTTTGTATTCAATTCTGTTTCTCTTCTCTCTATATATTAGTTATTTTCTACTTATTTTACGCTCTCTTTATTGAAATATCGATATATTCTGTGCTCTTCTATCGAATGAATTTTTTTGCGAAACAATTTATGTCTTCTATATATATATGACGGCAACAAAAGTGCAAATTTCTCTCATATTATTTTTATATGAATTTTGTCGGCCATATATGAGTTGTTTCTCAATACGGCTTTGATTTTATTAAATGAATTTCGTTTGAATTCAAGGAAATTAGATTTTATTCGTTTCTTGTCGTTAAAAAATCCGATAAAATGAATGCCTTTTTCTTACATTCCGTTGCCTTAAGTTTTTTCAAACAATTGAAACAATTGTTTAAAATAAATTTTAATAAACAAATTTCGCAATCAATTAGTATTTGCTTTAAAAATCAAAAGTTTATATTATTTGATTAATTGAATTCTTAATGATTGGCGACTAAATATTATATTATTATTACATATTTTAAATACTTTTTTTTTACTGCTTTTCCTTCAATTAATAATTTCAAACGATTTCAATGCAATATTTCTTTTGTTTTGTTCAAAAAAAGACAAACAAATGTGAATTCAATTGAAAGCATCTGTTATTATATGAAACGAAATGCATTTGTTTTTCCTTTAATGACATGACGTTTGAAGAAAGTCTTGAAATATTTTATTTTTGATTTTTTTTGTTTTCACACAATTTTTTCATTCAGACTTCTATTCAGTATTTTCTTAAACGAAAATTGAAAACAAAAGATAAACAAAAGTCAAAAACGATTGTCGTCTCAAACGAATGACAAAAGATTTGAGATTTCAATTAAAAATAATATCCATTCGTTAGACAAACATATATAAGAGCCCATACCTGTCATCTACTCGTATGTCACACATGTGACACACCAGTGCTCCTAAATATCGTTAACGAAAGACAACAGTTCTGTTTTTAATGAAGTTTTCTTTGATTACCTTTTTTTCAGTTTGTAATTAATATTTAATTTCTCAGATCATGAATTCATACTCTAATGAAAACACAGGCTTTTGGTTAAGAGAGGTTAAGCCCATCTCTTTGATTAAATGCAATGAAATGTGCTTTCTTGCCATCACTTGCCATTGCCTTCTGCCTCCCTCTCCCCTGCAAATGACTTTTGCTCGATTGTGATGAATATCATCAGACAAAACGGTGTGAATAAAAAAATATAAAAATCATGTTTTGGCTATAATTTTGGATTTTAATGTTGAGCTCAAACAAAGCTATTGTATGTGACGTTTGACACCCAAACACAGCCTCTCTCTTAATGCATACGATGTATGCCTTTTCTATGCCATCAAAATGTAGTTTAGTATCTGTTGTTGAGCTCTTTTACTCTTTACTCTTCTTCTTGTTTGGTCTCTCAGTTTTTATACGTCTCTTATGTTTTTCATTAGTCTAACGCCAGACGTATAGTTAGTTTGTGATGAATGAAGTTCACAATCGTTTAGAATTTGGGTTAATTGTTGTCGATTTAGTGATAAATTGTTTTCCCCTTTAGTTTATTCTTCTATTATAAGTGCAATCATTTGATTTGAATTAAACATTTTTTTTCTCTCTTATCTCTTCTTACGAAATAAAAATCTATTCATTCATTCATTTATCAATTGATTTCATTTTATTTATTCATTTGGGTTTCTATTTCTGCTATTTTTTTCTTTGGATATCGTGATTCCATCCCTCGCTTCCAAACCATTGATTTGTATTTTGAATTAAATATTTGTTTCGTTATTTAGTTATTCATATATTCATTAGTATTTCGATAAACTTTGAACTCATATGAAATCAGTTTTGATTTTTTAAAATTATATGTTTTTCTAAGCATTTTATTATTGGTTTAATGACTAAACTTTAGTTCATTTCTTATTCTTTTTTTATTGAAATGACAGACAAATAGTTATTAATTAATTGATTAAAGATTTTTCTTTCAGTCAATCCCTAAATCCTTTTTATTGACTAATTTAGTGAACAAATTAAATGTTTATTATTGAAGAAAATGAGACGACAAAAGCCTTTTGTGAGCAATAGTTTTGGCTAAAAACCAAATTGAAATTAAAGTATTGAATAAGAGTTTTATTTAAAGATTTAAAATAATATTATTAATATTCACTCAAAATAATGACTGTTTTGTGAGTAAAAACCCGACAACTCTTCTAATGAAGAATATTTTGAGACAATTTGTTATAATATATTCGCAATAAGTATTGCTCTCTATTCTGTGCTATACTAAAGAAGATTATTTTATTGAATATTTAATGAATTGTTTTGTGAATATTTGTGATTCAAAAGGGCTTAAATCTAAACGAGAATTCTTTTCTATTGTTTTTTTTTCTTTTGTCTAAATTCCTGAACCCAAACGCATTGATAAGTGATTTGTATAATAAATAAGAGCTTAATATAAATGGAGAAGTCTTTTCTTTTTGCTTGTCTTTTGCTCCGATCAAACATTTTGTTTGAAAGGAGTCTTTTTTCTCACAAATATTCTCTTTTTAATGATTTTCTTATTTAATTTCACTCTTTTTTTTTAAGTTTTGATTCTGTGATTTGAAATTCTCGTTGAAATGAATGTTAAAATCTATTGAAATTTTAATGCCTTTCTATCACTTCTATCACTTTTCATCCGATTTTCAAATATTTTAGATTTTATTTTTTCTTTGCTTTTGAACTTTTGATTTGATTAAGTCTTTGATATATTTTATTCATTTCTTGAAGAACAGAATAATTAATTTTCTCCAGTCTTTGTACTCTTCATTCGGCTCCTCTTCTTTATTTTTATAGAGCATTGACTGTACTTTAATTAATAGACTTATATTTTAACGATACATAAAATATTTTTAACATAAATATGTGATTCAATGAATTATTTATTCATAAAATTTATTGTCGACTCAATTGAATGTGTGTTTTGTCATAGAATTTAAATATACTTCAGACGAATTGTAATGAAATGACAGTCAATTGTATTAATGAATTGTTTGATTACAGACCAAAAGGAATGCAATTTTATAAATAGATAGCAAACTGTGAGTTTGAGTGCATAGTTTTACTACTGTTTTGAATCGGTTGGACAGTCGTCAGCACTCCTGTTGACAATCGAACAGTCAATGGCTGTTTTTCGTGTACTCTTGCAATAAACAATATCTTTTTTGTTGCCTATTCTGTCGTCTCTTCTCTGTATTGTAACATAAATTATATTTAAATGCATTTCATATTTCATTCTGTGTTTACATTCTGTGTGTACGTATGGTATGCGTCCAATATTCCACTAATAATAACTCTTAATTATATTAAAGAAAAACTTTACTCAAAAAAAAACTAATAAATAGATTTTGTAATTTACTTAATATTATTTAATATTTTGATTCGCTGTTCATTTTTGTCGCTTTTCTGGCAAAAGAAATAACAAAAAAGTTTGATTCCAAACATTTACGTAAATGAATGACAAATATGTTTAGCGCACATCCTTTCCATTTAATTTCTAAATTGTTTTGCATTTATGAATGAAAACGTAGTGTAAATACATTTACAATTTATATACAGTATATATTTTTAATCTCTTTTATCGTTAAATTGTTATCGACATTACTATTCCCTAATAGTTTTTTCCTCGAATTAATTGAATTTATAATTAAAATTCCTATCCTTTTCTCAATCATTTGCTGAAATCAGTGTTTACTGACTGTCATTCACTTGAAGTCGATTTTTAATATTTTCTATGAATGACTTCATTGAAATTCTTGGTAAATATCAGTCGTTTTTTATTAGTGGATTTCCTGAATAATGGAAAAAAACGGATAATTATTTTGAAAGTGTGCAAGTTAATTTCAAGTTTAACTTATAATGAAATTATAATTTAAAAGTTGTTGAGTGAGACATTCACTCAAAACAAAAAACTAAATAAAATATAATTTATTTTGTTTTTAGGGAAAAAAATGTTTTACCATTTGTTAGACTCATATTTTTCATAGGAATGAAATAAATATATTTATTGTTTGTATGTTTTTGGTCTCACTCTTCACTCTTCTCTCATTTGTAGTGATAAATAGCATAAGAATTATATTATTTTTCAGACAGAATTTGTTTGCCATAAGATTAAGGCTTTGAAAATGTAATGAATTTTTAGCAAACATTTACTTTTTATGTTAAGAGAGTTAAAAATAGTGGTGTAATCAATGGTAAAGTCAAACGGAATTTGTTTTTTGGGGAAAATGGCTTTTGATTTAAATCTATTTTATGTATTGAGTAATAAATTAATTTCTATTCCCTTAAAAGCCTCGTCAATGTTTACTGTCCTCTCCCTATCCTTTCGTATCCTTTCCTGTCAGCTGCTGTTGAAAAGTGTTTGATTATAATAACTGTTAAAATAGTTGAGAGCAGAGAAGAGACACATAACTGGGTCTTAGGTTTTTATATTTTGGTGATGAGTGTTTCAAAAGCGACAACTTTTGCAAATTGATTGCCTTTTTTGTTCAACAAAGAACTAATTAGACATGAATCCAATCTTTTGATATTAATTTATTCTTGGCATTAAATTTTCTACTTAACCCGAAACAATTTGTTTTAGACGCCAGAGAGAGTAAAAAACATATTATATATCATATAAATGATATGCCATTAAAAGTACTAAAATTATATGCAATTATTATAATAATTCTGACATAAAGTTTATATTTAATAAAATTTATTTATTTTTATTTATACTCTTCAGAGCTCTGAAAATAAGTTAACGCCAAAATTAAAAACAATTGAATACTTTTTTGTGAAACAATTATTATCCGACAAATTATTGTTGAAATGTTTGTGCAATCATTTGATTAACAAATCGTGTGTTTTTGGCAAAAATATCTCAAATAAAACGTGGAATCCCTTTAAAAATGAGTTTTTAATTGATTTACACCAAATTTATTTTGTGGAGCTCTACAACACTTCGCTATTAATATGAGAGAAAGCAATTTTTGCTTAATATTCGATAGTTTTCATGTTCATTAGTGAATATTCTGAATAGTTAACATTTCTCTGATGTATATTCAATCTTGATTATCTCATACAAATCAAATATGTGGGCATTTTATCGCTGGAGAAACGCGATTCTGTGCCAAATATTCAGATAATATATCGCTATTATTATTAAGTGATATTCACATAAAAACAATACAATATTTATAAGACGGAACTCACATTTATTGCGAAAATTCCTGAATAATAACTGATTTTTTTTCGATTGTCGACTATCTCTACTAAAATGTCTGATTTCCATAAGAATATATGAATAAACAGATGAGAGAGAAGTGGATATAATTCATAAAATGAAATGATTGGCAAAATTGATAAAATTGACGCCAATTTTCGTTTGTCTCTCATGAATGCCAACTCCGATTCCCTGGTTGTCTGTCTGTCCCAATCTATTACATAATATACCAAATATTGGTATTAATGCCATTGAATTTCCGCTAATATCTCATTCAGAAATTCTCTCTCTCTCTCTCTCTCTCTCTCTCTCTCTCTCTCTCTCTCTCTCTCTCTC
>JAQIXI010002173.1:0-11036 GCA_034700165.1 Galumnidae sp. Gr-Ori-00277
TTCACTGAATATTTTGTTTTTATTTCAATTTTAATATAATTTTATCTTTAATTTAATTATTTTGTAATCATTTTAATAATGATTTTAATCGTAAATATTGTTTATTATTATTTCAATCAAAAGCCTTTAATTTACAAACGACTCGTCATTTAATTTTGATGGTTAGCCATAATCGCAATGATTTCCAACTTAAATATCCATTACTAGTGGACATGCATTTCATCTTTTAATAAAATATTAAAGAGCATTGAATAGTATTTTTGTGAGCATGCTAAATATAAATTATAAACACATATTTTCAAAATCACCACATCCATTTTTCTCCACTAAATTAAGGAACATAACAGCAAAAATGAACTTGTTAATATTGGCTAAGAGTGAATATTTTAGAAATTTATAAAATTCAAAATATTTTTTATATATTATATGTAATACTAATCCTCTTTTGGGAAATGTGGTGTCTGTGCGACGATTCAATTTTATTACTTTAATATATTCTCCTCTATTGGCTGTTCGTCTGTTTCACTGTTCAGAGTTGAAAAGATGTGCAAGAAATTTGCAAAAATGTGCAAGAGCATTTCGTCACTATTGTTTGGTGACAAAAACAAAGACCAATGAATTGTTGTTTATAAACACCAAATGAAATAAATACCAGTTTTGTTGGATTCAAAAGAAGACAATTTATATGAACTGCCATTTAATTAATGTAAGAATATTCGTAAAGTCTGTCTCAATTTGAAATTGAATTCACCTTGCACATGTTATATTCAGTGGACAAAATCGCTTAAAACAGTTATAGTAAAAATCGATTACTCTCTTATGTATTCGAAGCCAAATACTCTGATATAAATATAGGGCTAGTTTTGACTCCTCTCATTTGCTCTTGGTCCTAAAACTACTCGTTTTTAGGATCACTTGTTTTTAGATATATTCTGTGCAAAAGAACGCATAAAAATTAAAATTTTAAAATGTATGGGATATTAACAAAACTAATGA
Organism: Galumnidae sp. Gr-Ori-00277; assembly: GCA_034700165.1. Classification (NCBI taxonomy): domain Eukaryota; kingdom Metazoa; phylum Arthropoda; class Arachnida; order Sarcoptiformes; family Galumnidae; species Galumnidae sp. Gr-Ori-00277. The sequence continues at coordinate 997 of JAQIXI010002173.1, forward strand.
CAAAATGACATTAATATTGACATTTAAATTGAAGCCTCAAAAAAGTCTAAAGCATTAGTGAACTACAATTTTATGCATTCATTCGCAGAAAATATCTTCAAAACAATGCATCGAAAAGCGGACCCATTTTAGGTCCGGAGGAAAAGAGTGAAAATTTAGCCCTATATTACACTATCAGTTGGTTTAGTGTACATAAGAGTACAATCGATTTTCATTATAACTTTAGCGAAGATATTGCTTTACATCGAGAGATACGGCACACAATCAATACTGGACTCAAAGATATAAAAGCTATAAAAAGGGTCATCAGAGAGACATCACTTTTTTCATAGCTTTTCCTAAGATTAATATTACATCTCTGGACAGAATCGAGAAATTTGAGGCAATGGAAACGACTTTATTGCACTCAAATTCTCCGATCCCGAGTCCATCTCTCAAATTATTAGCATGACTTTACTTTATGCTAGATCAATTACTAGATCAATTGCTATACACTATGAATATTAATACTTATTTTTCAAATAATTTCATAAAATTTGAGTTTAAAAACTAAAAATATTTATTTAATAATCTTAAGAAAAAAATTAATGAATAAAAGTTTCAATTATTTCCTTAATTTACAAATATTTTTATTTTTAAATTCTTTTATAAATAAATCTTATTTATTAAAAATTAATCGAAGAAATGGCTAATAATCGAGGAAAATGTTTGACAGCACCACTTATTTATGGAAGAAAGAAATGAAAGTTTAATGAAAGGTTAAATTGGTTTATATGTTGAAATATTTGTAACTTTCGTCAGTATTTGAGACCAATCTTTGATATCGAGCTCTAAATTATTGTCTAAATTTCGTTAAAAATGCGGGAATTTTTTCTTTGAGAAGTCTGTGACTCGAAAACCAATTTCTTGATTTCATTTCCCATTAAAAATCGATTTGAGTTCTCATAATTTCTTTAATTAAAATTTTTCTAAACATTCAATTGAAGACTCGATTTGTGAGATCTTTAACTTTTTTTTAAAGACACTAAAAATGCCTTATTTTGTGAATTCAATGAAAAGTCAAACATTTCTTTTCTGTAAAACTTCAATCGGTTAGAGATAATTAAAACTATTTCTTAAGGTTTTAGTGACCATTGATTTAACAGAAATTGACTTTTTTTTCAATGAGATCGAAGATAAGAGAAGTTGAACTCATTTATAGATTACATCAAATGATTTATAGTTTATTATAATATTTTACATAATTTTAAATGTTTTTTGAATAACAAATGACTGATTTTCTAAATTAATGGAATATTTTTCAATAAAATTTACAAAAAAGAGAATCATTTAATCATTTAATGCAAAATTCGTGTCAAATGATAAATGGCTGCCATTTTGAGGATCAATATTCAGGAGAAATCAATAAATTAATGGCAAATCGAAGTAAACCACAATAACTATCAAATGTCTTATATCTACAGTAGTTTATGTAAGAGAAAAAGTGTTCACAAAAGTGTTTCAATCGTTTATATCAATTATTACCACAGAATTAGTGAAATGATTTGCATTTTAATGCATTTTTCAGACAACAATTAAACTGCACTAAAACTACACTAAAATAAGTTAAGAGTTATATAAAAGCTTTTAAAAGTGTTTTAGAGTCTATCGTTTATCGTCTGACAAATAAGTTATTAAGAATTTTGAATTTCTAATTCATTTGTTTCGATCAGAATTACGTTGAGATGTTTTCTTGCTTTTCATTCGCCTGTTTTGGAACCAAATCTTAACCTGTCTTTCGGTTAGATTGAGATTACGGGCCAATTCCCATCGTTTCTGTTTTGACACATAAGCATTGAAGAGGAACTCCTTCTCCAGTTCTAATGTTTGAAACTTGGAATATGGTTTTCGTTTCTTACGAACCGACACGTGATGTCCAGAGTTATTCGCTGGCGCTCCCGTCCACTCGAGACCGGCTGCCGCTGCGGCGTTAGTGGCCAAAAGAGCTGCATGGTGATGAAGTACTGCTGCATGTGCATGGTGATGATGATGGTGGTGGTGCACCGCCGCTGCCAATGCGTCACCTGTTGTTCATTAAAATCAAATTATTCTTTAAATAGAGATAGAGTTTATCAAAACATTTGATTAAAACTATTTAAAAAAAATGGAAAAATCAACAAAATCTTGAGTTAAGTGAAGAGCAGATAATAATTATGACACTAAAGATTATTTGAAGCGATATTTGCTTTTTATAGTAAAACTGATGCCCTATTATAACAACAAAAACATTAATGATAATCAACGTACCGACTCATGTAATAAAATATTTTTAATGGCATAACTGCCTCTCTTTAGGTTTAATTTTATAAGATATGTGCGAATAATATGTATTTGAGTGCACTTTACTCTCATTTTTAGCATATCTTTAATAAATAATTGTCTTTCACTTGAATTATGAAGAATTTGACCGAATTTTGGAAATATCTTCACTTAATTGAGAGATTCATAAACGAAAAGTTGCATTTTGTGGAGTCATGAGTCATGACCTGAGCAATGCTGAGCAATGCTGGGCACTAAAGTTTTCGATTCTTGCAATTTATATGACAGGGAGTGAGCATTACTTCAGGTGTTTTTTAAGCGTTCTTTTAAAATCTTAATACAATCGCCAAACTTTGGCCCAAAGGCCTGACATTAGATCCTATTTTAGGAAACTTTTTGTGATTTTACAGCTCTGGTCTGCAACTGTTATCTAATGTTATGCAAGTAATGCAAGTAATGTAAGCAAATGTTTTATTATATGTGTAATAGTGATCGAAAGGTATAGCAATTGAAGGCAATGTTAAGGCACTGCCACTATTGAAGAGCGGGATCTCTACACTTCACAAAAGGATTTTCTCTGCTCTCACTATCAAAACAATAAAACAGTAAAACTGAATTATCAGCCAAACTATGAATACTATGTATAGCTTATGCTGTGCTCATTGTAATCACAGAATGCGTCACAATTGCAGAGAAAAACTTGGATTTTAACTAAAAGCAAAAAATAGAGTTTTGAAGGAAACAAATTGCAGAGAGAATTGTAAAAGAGAGGGAGGGAGGGAGGGAGAGAGAGAGAGAGAGAGAGAGAGAGAGAGAGAGAGAGAGATTTACAATGAGAAGAGGGATAATTGTGCAGATCTGCACTTATGGCAGGTCTTTGGCGCACATTTTAATGCATTCTTCCTTTTTTGGATGAGTGAAAGGACAGAAAATCATATAATCCATAGAAAATGTCAAATATTTTATTCGAAGTGAAAATCAGAAAATGTCGTGAATTGAATGAATGGTAGAATTGAATAATAAGTTGAGTAAAGCAATGATTTTTGGCCACAACTGAGAAAAGAGAGCGTTTGGTCACGACTTCTGTTACAGTTAGTTGTCTTCCATATGAGTTGAGTTTCGATAATTGTCTAAATAACAATTGAAATCAATGTATTTAAATAATAAAGTGGCACTGGTTATTGCTATGGTAAGGGCAACAGTAAGGGCAATGGTAAGGCCTACTGCCACATATATTAGATTCTCTATAGTCAAGTCGCACACAAATTGGGCTCAGGTTTTGTCAGTTCCCCAAACCTAATATAATAAAGTAAACGTCAAGTCGAGCGTACATAAGCTTATATTCCCTGTTTTGGTGTAGCGCTGGATCTCATTGTTCTGAAAGCATGACTGGCCGACCAAATGCTCCAAATGGTCCTAACTTTCAAACAGAAGCTTATCCCGAATCGATGAGATCTAAGACAGCCTTCAGGTAACTCATAATATAACTCAAATCATTGACAGAATCGCTTTATTTAAAAATTTTATGTCAATTCAGTGCATAACTATAGACCCGATTATATGTATTCCTTCTAAACTCAATGACATTAAATAAATTTTAAGACAATTTTTATTAGACGTTCCCAAGAGTTGGGTCTCATCGCTCGCAACCATTACTTTACTTCAAATGATTTTAATTGTCTTAAACTTTAATTCGAATCTAATTATCGAAACAAATAAATTTTTTAATTCAAAGTAAACCAAAAGTCAAACAAAAGTTATTTAGAGTTTAAAAGTTATTCAGAGACCAAAAATGAGAAAAAAGAACTGACCGGTGGCTGAATTGGGTGGGGGTGCAGTAGATGTCTGGTTCCAGGCTCCAACAGATGACCCAGTGCAATTTTGGTCTGCAGTAACCGTAGGAAAATTTCTGATGGCTGAGTGGTATGAGTCTACAAATGCGGTTCTGTGATCGGCCTCAGCAGTTAAGTATGGGTCAGGTCTGGCTGTTTGGTGATATGGCGAGTAATTGCACCAGGCAGAAGCTACATGATTGGCTGCGGCGTGATGTGCGGCCGCTGCGGCAAAAGCACTGCCGTGACAAACGGCTGCCGCCACAATAGGATCACTGGGTATCTGAGATGTCGGACCATTGACTGCATCGTAAGCAGAATTTGACCAGAATTTGGGCGCCGGTTTACAGGGACGCGACGATGAACTCTCTGGAGTAGTACTGCCGTAATAATATGAGCCACTGATCTGAGGCTGAGGATGAGTACTATTGTTTGTGGTTCCGACACTCATGCAGCACGAGGAGGAGGACGTGCCGTTGTGTTGATTCTGGTAAGAGTCAAATTCGTAATTGTTTGCAGAGGAAGACCAAATTGGAGTCGTACTACTGATGCCACTGTGGAGTTGCACATCACCCGAACCCGATCTCATTCTTTCACTCGTAGACGAAGCACTGGATGAAGACGTGACGTGAGTGGAGGCCTGACCCCCACCCGTTTCAAACGAGTTATTCAAACTTTCGGGCCTTTTGGACGAATTAAGAAGTGTTTGGCCGCTACTGTTGTTCTGTTCGCTTGTGTCGAATCCGTTCATAATTTGATGGAAAAGACGACTGGCATTGCCTCACAATAGAGTCAACACAACGAACAGATCCCAATTAACATATTAAAAGTGAGACACATTTTCATCCGATGTTGAGGTCATTCAGACCACTGATTGCTATTAATTTATAATATAATCGAATGCATAATAAAACAATTCGAGGTTTCTATCAGTGAGAAGTGCGGCTCACTTTTCAGATCAGACTCTCTCACACTCTTTCAGTGGCTTTCCTTCACTTCGAGTCATTCATGTCCTGAGCAATGCTTTGAGCAAAAGCGGCCGAATGGGAGGGAAGACTTACCTTTGGATTGGCTGACTCTAAAAATACGCCACTTTTATCTCTTCTATAGGTTTACTCTGCGCTCATTTCAAATCATTTCTTATGCCTTTAATGTTTTCAAAGATGATTTTTTCTGCTTTTCTTTTTATCTCTGTCTCCACTCACTTTTCGTTATATAAGAGTGGAGAGAGAGAGAGAGAGAGAGAGAGAGAGAGAGAGAGAGAGAGAGAGAGAGAGAGAGAGAGAGAGATTCTCTAATATTAATAACGCCGAGGGCTGTGATTAGTGTTCAATATATCAGATTTGGATGTAGTCATGACTTTTCTTTGACTGCAATCATAATTCACTTTTCAGGCGAAGCAATGAAATGGAAATTCAAATAAATAGCCTTTGAATTACATTTAGTGTTGGTTTTGCTGTGAACTCAAACCAACGCATAATTCGTATTTAAATAAAACGAAACCGATTTATAAGTCTTTGAACACAATCTTTGAAGAGTCAAACAGTCAAATATGAAGCGCCGAAAAGCAAAGACTTGATTACTTTCAGAGATCATAATATCATTAGACATTAGACCCCAAATTAAACAAAAATCTTGTGTCGACTCAAACCTAAATAATTTGAGTTTTTATTCAAAATAAACTAAATTTGTTTTATATTAGAACTCAATGTTTCCAATGTTTTGCTTATATTCGTAACGAGAGTTTGTGTGAACACAAAATTCAAAACTCTTCAGACATTGAATGCCGACATTCTTACAGTCAATGAATGCTATGATATTCAGGGCTTAACAACTTTTAAACTCAAGAGAAGTTGACTCAATTTTTTCATGAAAAATTCAAGTTATCCTGTTTTAGCAATAAGCTTGATCATTTGTGTGATCATACAATTGTATGAATTAATAATTAATATAACAAATGCTAAGTTTGGAGCCATAACTTAATAAAATATAAATTATTTAAAAATAACCTTGGTGATTATGTCTTGATGAACTCTTGGTGAGCCCTCAGACAAGAAAAAGAAAACGATTCAGACACAGATCTAAAGGAGATGTTTGACGGAATCTTCAGTTATTTAAAGAGAAGAAAACATTAAACACTAACCAAAAGTCTTAAAATATCAGAAAAGAATTTGTTTTAGAAGTAAAGAGTCTTTGAATCCGAAACCGAATAATTGGCTTTAATTTTATCCTTTGAATATTCATTCGGAGGTCTTTTGCAGAGAATAAGTAAATTGATATCTGAGCTAAAGTTAAGTAAAATATATGCCATTAATGCAATCCGTGAGCATTGCATTGGACTCGATATGTGCACTAATTTAGATTTTCAGTGATAACAGATGCACAGGAAAGGAAACCACTGGCGCTGCATTTCTGTCTTAACATTTGCTGCTTTTGGTTCTCCTCTTATCTCTGTTTGCAGAGCAGTGCATGTCTTGAATGCATAAATTGTTTAAAAAAGTCAGATATTAGTGAACTGCCATCTATTCAGTGCTCACAATATTTTGGGAAACATTTGCCAACGTTTGCGCTCTCGAGTCGTTAGACAATCGATGGGCGAATCTATGGTTGGGAACGGCTACCAATGGTGTGCTATCATAAGCTTCTCTTATTCTTATTGGCGACCAATAGCTATAAACCACTCTATGAGCGGTCGTCTTATTATTATGTGGCGGACAACCGATCAATTGAATCATTGCTAATAACTGCTAACACATCCTTTCCTTAAATATTCATAAAATATAACACAAATATTATTTCAAATAAAAATGAATACAATTTTTCAATTTATTTATTAATTTACCATGTTTATAATATATTCTTAAATCTATTAAATCTTAAATTTATTTATATTTTTATGTCTTTTAATTGTAGGCTTAATATTAAAGACATAATTAATAAAGAAAATTAACAAATATTATTTAGATATGAACAAGATTCTTTCAAATTAAACTATACTATAAATACAAAAATTCAATGAAATATATTTTAAATAACTTGATTTTTAAGAGACTTTTAATCTTGGTAATTTACAGGAAAAAAGATATATTAATTCTTTTATTTAAAAATTTTCACAATTTTTTCAATCGACGCAAATATTTTTTATACAAATTTTTTGAATATTTTTTAAGTTTTTTTTATAAAATTAATATTAAAATAAGTTTTATTTTTTTAAAAAAATAGTGATTAAAATCTTACGAATAAATAACTCATCGATTCGTTAAAAAATAATAAAATTGATTTAATAGTTTAAGTTTAAAGGAATCGCTTATAGATTTCTATTCAATATTCAGTGGAAATAATTTAGTGAATTATAATTCAATGGTTGAGCCAAAAATGTGATAATTTTTTACATGAAATAGTATTCAACAGATCCAAGTTAAGTAAATTCATTGGCAAATGAGAGATCATTTTTTCAGATATTTTTGACCTCTTATTTGATTTTTATTGCAATAAAATTAAATCCATTTTATACTTATTTTTTAAATTATATTCCAGTTATTAGATTAAGAAACAACACTTAATTTTAAAGGTTTAAAGCATTTTTAAGTGATCTTAGAAATATTTTTAAAAATAAAAATACCCTTTTTTAGGGCCAAATGTTGGAATTGAAGGATTTTAAAATAGTCAAAAGAAGTTCAGCGCTTCGGGGGATCCGATATTTTCTTTAGATGTTGTCTTTAACGCATTTTTCCAATTTTTAAGACCCCTTTTACTTCCTTTAGTTTTTTACTTTCTTTACCGACTCTTTTGTTCAAATATTTTATAATTTGTTTTCACTTAGAATTTGAAAATTATATTTTATTTGTGAATTACTGACAGCTATTAATTAATATCAAATAAAAACTTTTGTCATAATTTATTGCCTAAACTTTTTTCAATTCATAATTTCATTTATCATTTTTATCGGAATTTTATGTTTTCTCTTAGTTTTTGTTTATATTTTTCATTTTTTGGTCAAAGAATGGTATCTTCAGTAGTAATGACATCATTGTCTATAATAATAACAACTAAATCTAATATCACCTAACAATTATAAATGATGTCAAGGTGATTCTTTAAATCAAACCCCTCTCAACTCCTTTAAATAAAACATTTCTCTATTTCTGTTTAAAACAAAAAATTATTTTATATTTAATATTAAAATTTTCTTTTTATTGATTTAAATTATTAACTAAATATTTTACCTTGTTTTTAATTTAGACCATAACTATATATATGGCCCAGAATATAGTGCCCCTAATTATTAACAAAAATGGTTATCATTTATTTAACTCTTCAACTGAAGCTTTTCCTTAATTTATAGATTTGTATATCACTGAAGGGTTTATTTGGAGTTAAAAGGCTTTTATTATTGTATCGAATAAACAATTTATTATAATAATATAGTTTTAAATATTTCTTAAAGTAATTAATTAAAAAGTACCAAGCACTATTTTTTTTTAGTATCATGATTTTCTTTATAGATATAAAATTCAATTTTGACATCAAATCAATATCTTTTTATAAAATCAATTCTTTTCTTGTCTTTCAATATATATTTTAAACATTTTCTTTAAAAAAAATTTGAATCAATATTTAATTTTTTTAAGTTTTATGGGATTCGTATTAATAATATTAAAGTTGTTTAGAAAGTAATAAGAATTGTATTCATTTCAAACTTATATACTTATAAATAATTATATGAAAAATCACATAAAACCAATTTTATAGTTATTACGTCATTTTCCGATCCGTTATATGATTATAAGGTATCCAAAAATATGTTCCGGAATAATAGATTAGACATACAGTAATTATTCGATTTAAGCCAACTTTTGGTGCGTCAAAAATGTATGGCTTAAATCGAATTTTTCTTAAATAAAGTCAACTTAACATAGAATTGAAACAATCGGTACCGAAAAATTCTGTGACTTAAATCGAATTTAGCCTAAATAGTGTCGCTTAAATCGAGTAATTACTGTAATTTGATTTTAGTCTCAAATAGTGTCTAAAACTCATTTTGTGTTCACAAGAATTATTTCTCAGTTTTGAATGACATTCATTTGATAGCTTTCAACTATTATTGGCCACAAACTCGTTGTAAATAAGGAGAAAATTAATTTTAAAAAATTCCTTAAAAAGTTATAAGGATTACTTTAAAAATATCGTCCAATAAATCACTTAAAGACAATGTAATTATTATGTAATGTGCTTGTTAACCCTTTCTTCTTTTCGCAAAAAAATACTTTATGCCCAGATCGTTTCTTTAGAAAATTGAACATGCACAAAATTTGAAAGATAATTCGAAGTTACTTTATTGAACACAAGTCAATGAAAGGCCTATTATTGGGCTTTAGATTAGAAGTATAAAAAAAATTAATTTTATCATTTGATATATTTTTAAAAAATATATCAATAATATATCTTGGTCAAAAGTGCAAACCAAGTTCATTCGAAATTTTAAGTACATTTAATTGAATGTTATAATTTAAAAATAGTTTAAAAGTGTCTTTTGAATTTTAAATTTTAAATACTATTACCAAGTTCATATAAAAATTATACCCTTTCTTTAAAGTTTAAAGTCTAAAGTTTAGACTCTAAACAATCCCTAATAATCTTTAAACATTTCACCTTCCTTATAAGTTGCATCATGGTCAATTCTCTATTATAAAGAAAAAGTACTGATAAATGGATATCAATAATGTCTTTAAAAGTGAAAACATTTTAAATACAATTAAATTAAAGTAAATTTAAAATTTTAAACATTATTTCTGGATATAGTTTTACTTGCTCATATTTTAAAGCGCTATCCTTAAAAGCAGGGATGGCAAATAGGGGGGTATGCCAAAATACCCCCCTGGAGCCGAAAAATCGGCAAAATACCCCCCC
>JAQIXI010002174.1:0-11035 GCA_034700165.1 Galumnidae sp. Gr-Ori-00277
TTTATTTAAATTTTTGTAATATTATTAATATTATTATAATATATTGTATTAATATAATTACAATATTAATATAGTAACAAGGTTTACATTATTCCTGATTGACATAAAAATTTCGGTTTTTTTCGGTTTATTTCGGTTTTTTCTGGCTCTGACTTTTCGGTTCGGTTCCGGTTTGAGGGTTTCGGTTTCAGTTCGGTTTCGGTTCCTAAAATTTGGCTAACTTTGGGCTCTAATAGGAAGTTCAGGAAGTAGAATCTCAAGTATTGAAAAATAACACATATCATTTTATTCATCTTGGTGAATAGAACAAAAATATATAAAAAATTTATCCGAATGACCATTGCTTCACCCGAACGTCGGGCCTAAAAATTTGCAGTAAATTAAAGATTTTATTAATAAAATATCAATGAAATTGAGTAAACTTATAGCATTGAGTAAATGAGTAAAAATATGTATCATAAGTTGAAATGAACAACAAGGTGAAATTATATTATACTTATAAATTCAATTTAAACAATAAATAAAGTGAAGTATTTCAATAAAGAAAATAGTCAAAATCAACAATAAATAATTTCACCTTGTTACTCATTCACCAAGATGAATATAATGATATGTGTTATTTTTTGAAACTTGAGATTCTACTTCCAGGATATCCTATTTAGAATATTTAATTTTAATTAATCAAACTTATGTTCAGATAGTATACCAAGAGTTACATGACAATCAATAAAAGCAAAGATGGCCAAAGGGTATTTTCTTGAAATGCAAAATAAGTAAAATGTCTATCTTGCATTTTGAAACATTTACTTTAACATCTACGGACTAGCACTAGGTTTGTCTGGGTTATTAGCTCTAAGGTTAGGTATTTTGATAAAATACCCCAATTTGATGATTTCCTTTGACCATCCTTGATAAAATCTTTTAGGTTAAACCGAAATCAATTCTACTTATTTTAATTCCTAAATAAATAATTAATTTTATTATATACTAGTAATTTATGATTTAATAAGATTTTAATTAACATTTGTAAAAGATTAATAGTTGGATATATTAAGAACTCTACTAGGAAAAACTTTATGAAGATAAAAATAAAAAACTTATAAAAGGAACATGTTCAAATTATCAATAAATATGATCAATAAAATTTGAATATCAATTGAATTTATATTAAAGTCTATTTTGTTTATAACTTTAGAACCAACATTACTAATCTTTTCAAATTATCCGTAAATAGCCGTTTATAAATAATCAGAGTAATTTCTAATCTATTAGACTTTAATAAAGAAAAGTACAAAAGTCAAATAAAATTAATAAATTTTTGTTATCAAGCTAATTTTCATTAAGCTTAATAAAATTTATCATAATGTTTTTCCTACTACAGATTTAGAATTAAATAAAATCAATTCTTCTAATCCTACGACAATTAGCCTTAAGTTTTGTTTCAATATTTTGTTTAATCATTTCGTTATCGACTTTAATATTAATGATTTCCAGATTTGAAAGTCTATCCAATATTTCAATATTTTCTATATTTGTATTAATAGAATACTGTGAACTAAAGTTCAAAACTTTAATATTGGGTAGAAAGACATCCATACCTTTCAATGAGATTATGGGTGGACCCCAAATAATAGTCAAATGAGTTAACCCTTCAAAACCATTAAATAACTCAAAATTTATCTGAAAATTTTTGTAAATAAAAAAACGTATTTCAAGCCGTTTTAAATTCTTAAACTCCTTAAGTAAAGACAACGGACAGGACTTTTGTATAAAATTTAAATTACATGAAATACTCTTAAGTTTAGGACAATTCTTAGCGATTTTCTTTAAAACATCACTAAAAGAGTGGTCACCAAAATCTAAATATACTTTTAATTCAATTAAATCCTTAAGTTCTGGAATAATATTCAATAAATCAATAATTTGCTCTTTAGTTAAGTCTTTGTAAGGAATCTCTAATATTCTGATCCTTTTGTTTCTCTCGATTAAGGATTTAATTTGAGTATATTTAAAGTTATAGATTGAGATATAAAGAGATGTTATATATTTCAGTTCAAACAAATACTGGAAATTCTCTTCAATAATATCTTCGTAATTCTTTCCAAATTCGCATTTAATGTTTAGCCGTCTGTTTAAGGCCAGTGTCTCATAATTGATGTTATAATTGGGAATTCTGTCCAAATGTAGTGTAAATATTTTTGTGTCGATTTTTGTAATTAATTTATTCCATAGAATCTCATCAAAAGCCAAATCAGTGTTGAATTCAATCAAATTATTGCAATATTTGCTTATTAAGTCAATTATCTCTTTTGAATCTTGGTAATAAATTGGAAGTGATAGACCATTAAATCCAAATCTAATAACAATACTCTTAATATTTGGACACTTTTTCAAAACGGTTTCAAAAGCTTTTAAATTGAACTTATATTTAATGAAAAAATAATTGTCAGAAGAGTCCCATTCTTTTATCCATAAGAAGTGTTGTTTCTGATATATAGTCTTCTGGAAGTGTTTGGACACAGACTCGAGTTTCAGTTTGTCTTTTAGTGGCAAATATTGGAGAATAACTTCAGACAAGTCATCACAAATGCGTTCATCAAATGATTGTCTTTTTTGTAAATCACGACTCAAACAAATCTTTTTTGGTTTACTTAAAGACATTATAAAAGCTCTGAATTTTAAATATTTAATTAAAAATAACTTTTTTCTACATTAAATTATATTTTTAACAAAACGTAAGCAAAAACACAAATAAAGTTTTTTTTCAGCGCTTAAACCAAAACTTTTAACTTTAAATTTATATCAATTTTTTAATTTTCTTCTAAAGTTTTATTATTGGCAAAATTAATGTCATTTGATTTGTTCTAGGAGAATTTGTGGTCACATAACAAGATAAGTTATTAATACACAAAATATTATTTAATAAATGAATTAAATGAAATAAATGTTTAATTATATATAATTAATATTAATATAATTAATATAATGAGATGTGTTCTTACATAATGTCATTTGTATAGTATTGTAGCACAAGAATTTATAGCCACAAACATTAATTAGCAAGAACAAATTTTATTCATTTTAAGAACAGCATTTAAACTAAGAGAGGAACAAAACAAAGGAAACTTTTAAAAAGCTGTTCCCAATCAGTGATAGCATTTTGAAACGAATTTTAGTAAAACATATTTAACAGATTTAAAGCCTTTATTTAAAACTGGATTTTTAAGTTCACTAAACATTGAATGTCTGCTCTATTCTAGTATTATATGTTTTGTCGATACTTTAATTGCACTTAAGATGCGACTCATAAGAAATAATATATTTTAAACAATTGAATCCAGTTATAAATATCTTAAATAATAAGATATTCAAATAATAGAATTTTAAATTATAATTATTTTATAATAATTTACATTTATTTCAATAAATTATATTAATTGAAAATGAGCATGCTAATGGATTTACAAGATCATTGAAATATGGATTACTTTAGAAGAGGCCTTTTTGTATTTGAAAGCAGACAAACATTAATTCAATGCAATCTTTGAAAAAGCTCTTAAGAAATAGTGCTGAGGTAAGTACTCTCAAACCAATAGTAATGCTGCTATAACTAAAACATGTATTAGACAATTGCATGATCAATTTTAATAAGGCCATTAATAAAGGTATAATCCTAGTTAATTGTTTAGTTATGTAAAAGAATATAAATTATCTGGCAATAATAAAAGTCAGTATTTAAACTTATATGATTGGATCTTCAATTGAACAATGGTCCTGGTATTAATTTATACATGTTTCAGCTATAGGGCACTACTACTGGAGATCATTGGTTTGAGAGTATTTCAACACATTTTTTTCGCTGAAGATTCTGTTTAACCAAAGCATTGAATGAATGTCTGTCTCCTTTGAAATATAAAAAGATTTTTAACAAAGCACTTTATTTTCAATGAACTTGTAAGTGATTATAATTATAATATATTTAAATGTAATTAATTCAATATTTTATTCTAATTGTATTAACAAATGAATTCGATTAATATTTTTAAATATAATTTTCTTATGCGTGGCGTCTAAACTGCAATTTAAGTATCCATTTATATATCAGAGATGGCAAATAGGGGATATTTCAAAATAACCCATAATTTTTATAAAACGTGGAAAACAGGTTATTAGAGTGATTTTTTAAAACTTTTTCAAGATTTGAAAAAGTCGTTTTTTGTCAAAATTCTTAATTTTATGTTTAAGAAGTGAAAAATTACTTTAAATATGATTGAATTGTATCAGGGATGGCAAATAGGGGGTATTACCCGTTTACCCTTCTGGAGCGAAAAATCGCCAAAATACCCCCTGGGAAGAGGGCGATAGGACCCCCTAGAAACCGCTCGCTTTTTGGGTAAAATATTGAGAATTTGGGAAAAATGAGCGAAAAACCAAAAGATGGCTGTAATAGTAAGAAAAGTAACAAAAAACACAAAAAATGCGTTAAAACGTCAAAAAACGGGTTTTTATAGTGACTTCTTTCAAACTTCAATTTGACCAAAATTTGAAAAAAGTCGTTTTTTGTAAAAAAATTCTTGGTTTTTTGCTTCATAAATGATAAATACGTTAAATATGATGGAATTATATGTATTTACAAGGAAAACACCTAAAAATCGCCTAATATGCGATTTTTTGTCGATTTTGAAAATAACCCCCATGAGACCAAAATACCCCTAGAATCGAGTTCATTATCCATCCCTGATTGTATGTATTAAAAGGAAAAACGCATAATATACGATTTTTAGGAATTTTCAAATACCTCACCCTTAACTACCCCCCCCCCCTAAGCCAAGAACAAAATACCAACTGGGATCGAGTTCTTTTGCCATCTCTGGTCAAATATCCAATACTAGAATAACAGACAAATATATTTTTATTGATCTACTCTAAAATATCCTAAATCTGCTAGTTTTTAATAAATTCCATCTCGAAAAATATTTAATCATTTGATATAAACAAGGTTTGAGGGCAAAGCCTATATCCACTACATTTACGACAATAACTTTAGTAATAAGGGCGGGTGTGTGGGTGAAAAACAAATACATATACTACATATCACTTCGTAAATGTAGTGAAAAATTAATTGTTTAGTCATATGATATCCATATTTATTAAAAGTTAAAGGAATCTCTTTTTTAATTTCTTTCTTCATTTAATTTTATGTTTATTTCTTTCTTTTATTTAATTTTAAATTATTGAAAGATTTGAAATAAAGATGTTTTTTGTAGAATAATAAAAACTTAAGTTTTCGCTACATTTGTATCGAAAATGATTTTAATGACATTTATTTTATAAAAGAATGATGGCAATCATTCTGCTTATAAAGGTCCAGCTTGCTTCCGGGAATTTTTATACGCTTTTGATAGAGGACTGCAAACTAAACTCAATTATGTAAAAACATTTTTGAAAACTTATATGTTTCAGCCGCTAGAGGACGTCAAATTCAGAAAATAAAAATCAATATAGTATATATTTTCGGATTTATATATATGTTTTCTCACTTGAATGCGCATGCTGATTCGAATGATGTTGTCCAAAATGTTCTATCATTTATAGTTTTTGAAATAGAAAGATTTTTAAAAATTTTAAGATTTTAAATTCAATTTTTTGACGCAATTTTTGATTTTTCACGTAATTGATGAATCAGAGTGCTATAGATTTTTGATTAGGTATAACAATTGATATTTTTCATGAATATTAGTCATTGTCAATCATATTGCTAAAGTTTAAAATTATTCTTAAGCAGGGATAGCCAAAAGATCGAGTCTCAGGGGGGTCACAGGGGGTATTAGGGGGGAATTAGGGGGGTATTTTTGGTAAGACCTCAAAAATTTGCTAGTTTTATACATATAAATCGCTTTATTGATATATTATAATAATCAAATTAAAACTTCTAAGTTAAAGAAAAACCATTTATTGTTAAAATTTACAAGATTTTTGACCAAAATTATTCATTTTTTGTCTTATTTTTGATAAAATAGCTTAAAAATGATGAAATTCTATAGATTTTTAAGAAAAACATCTAAATACCACTTTTAAGGTATTATTTTTCATTTATTTTGCAAAATTTTTGAAAAACTCGAGCCGGCGCGAAGCCCCGGCTCCGTTTTTCTAGGGGTGGGAGCTCGTTGTCCGATTTTTCCCAAGGGGTATTTTGACAATTTTTCGGTCTCTGGGGGGGGGGTATTCCGGAATACCCCCCCGTTTGTCCATCCATGTTCTTAAGTTTAAATGAATTTATTTTTTATAAAATCTAAAGTTTTTGAATATAAATGAAAAATAGATAATTTTATTTGTTTTTTGAAGGATCTAGCATATTTTCATTTGCATATAAATGAACTCAACTATTTCAAGTGATTTTTAAAAATTCAATTTTATATATTCGTGCAAATATTTCGTTATCATATTTAAAAACTTAAATAATTGAAATGAAAATGTTCAAGAAGTGAGCAAGATCACTATAAAATATGAATAAATTTTAATCAATAATTTATTGTTTTTGACATTCAATTAATATTAATATATTTAATTATTTTTTTTAAAAATCCTACGATTTTAACTAGATGATCCATATTATTATATTAGCACTACCTTGGTGATTACAATTTATATGAACTATTCGTGTGAATCGAATTAAAATAATATTAAATTTCTCTAAAGAAAACTGAAATAATATTCACTAAATAAGTTATATAAAAATCAATAATCTTGGTCAATTCAATTTTAGTTAGGATAAAACAGAACTAACTTAATAGGAAAGCTATCATTTAATAAAAATATCCAACTAAATAAGATTCACCCTGATGAATAAGACTCACCCTGGCTCGAGTAATATTTGAGCCTTTCGAAATGATCCAGGATTTGGAACAGGTTCATCCAAATGTGCCCCAATTGGAGACCATATCGGCGCTGAAGTTCAGCCAAATCGAGTCATACCATAACTCAAGAAAACAGGCCCTCAACGAACAGAACAACCGTAAATTGAACCGGTTTCGGGTGACCTGGAAAGATATTATATATACGGCGACACTAAAACCATTCAGCAACAAGACCAAGATCATTCTTAATGGAGTCAGTGGTTTCTTCGAAAGCGGTCAAATCACTGGAATGATGGGTCCTTCGGGGTGTGGAAAGTCTACTCTATTGAGTTGTATCGCAGGTCTTAAGAAAAGTGGTCTCACGGGAACTATCACTATATCATCTGAGATGAAAGTATTTAACCTTATCTAATTTACCAAGGATCTTACTAATGTCTAAGTGTTCATAAATTGCAGGTTAAGTTTGCGTTCATATGTCAGGACAACCATCTGTTGCGATACCTAACGGTTAGGGAATCTCTATTATTTGCCTCTAAACTGAAGAACGGCCTCAAAGCCGATCATTTTATGATCATTAATGACGTCATCGACAAACTAAAGATACATAACTGTGCCAACAATTACCCCAAGAGTTGTTCCGGGGGTCAACAAAAGCGTATACTCATAGGCTTAGAACTGGTATCAAAGCCTAATATCCTAATATTGGATGAGCCGACCAGTGGTCTCGACTCAACCACCACTTGGCAACTGATTAATACACTCATAGGTTTGACCAAACAGTTAGAGCCGGTGGCTGTGGTCGTCACTATACACCAGCCCTCGGCCCGACTCTTCAATCTGTTCAACAAAATCTATTTACTGTCGTGTGAGGGTCAGTGTATATATAACGGTTCGCCTCAGTCTATGTCGAAGCTCTTCACCGAAATTGGACTCAAGTGTCCAAAGTTTACAAACATCTCTGACTTCGGTCTTGAAGTGGCGACCGGTGACTACGGAAAGGCTAAACTCCTGACTCTTTCCACTATTATGAAGATTGAGGCCATGAATTGGTCAGAAGTGGAACATCCCATTGTTGTCGACAGACGTTTCAATACTTTTCTGGATATCTATCACTTGACTTATAGGTAAAGTGTTTTAATTGATCATGGTAACTTATCAGACTTTTTATATAAATTCAATATAATTACATAATTTGACATGATAATTTTACTGTATGATTGATCGGGATAATTATATGATCTAGGTCAATTGTATGTATGGTTAGGGATCCATTCAATCTTCCGCTTCGATTCATTGCATTTGTTTTGTGTGCCCTAACTATAAGTGCAATGTATGGCTCGACAATCGGTTATCTCAATGGCTGTCCACAAGACTTCTCGATAGGGGACGGAAAGAATCTGATGGATAAGTGGAAGGAGACGGGTCTCAAACTGTTCGATAATATAGCACTGCTCGCATTCACAGTACACTTTGCCTGGTTTGCCGGCATATTTCCCGTTCTTTTGGAGTTTCCCATTGAGCTCAATGTGTTCCTTCAAGTAAATTTATCCTAGTTCACATAGGATATCATAAACTTAATCTTGCTAAACTAATTATTCCAGGAGTATGGGAACGGCTATTATTCGAATTTCTCTTATTTCGTTTCAAAAGTGTTGAGCGATTCCCTCTTCAATGTGTTTCTGCCAAACGTCGGTTCACTCATTATCTTCTTTATGACCGGACAGTATTGGGAGCACATCCTTCGCCTCCTCTCTTTCCTTATGATATTTATCTTGGTCTGCATGAATTCCAGTTCACTTGGATTTATGATCGGCTCTTTTCTGGCTAATTATCCGACGGCTATTGCTTTCGTTGGAATGCTATCTTTGGTGCCATTAATTCTACTCTCAGGTATATTAACTAGTTAATAATCAACAAGATAATCTTATATATACGTATGCTCTTGGTTAACATTAGAAACACAAAATGTGTTTGAATTTTAGAATAGTTATTAAAGCATTAAATATAAGAAATACCACCAAGATGCTTTTTTGCATGATAGATATTTAAATGTGTTTTTACTTTAACAAGTAAATAATTATCTTATTAAATTCACTCTTACCTTGCTCATATAATAGGTGTAATGATACCTTACAAGCAAATGCCTGGTATATTTCAATGGTTGAGTTACACGGATTACATGCGTTTTGCCTACACTTCGGAAGTGATCAGCACTTATGGTTTCGACAGGTGTTTAAAGACTGACCCTCATCTAAATGAGACAATGGACTTAATGTCCTTGGTGCCCCCGGACAAAATGATCGAGATTCTCGACTCCGATAAGATCAACCCTGAGCTTTTGCTCAGTACAGTTGAAAGTTTGATGGGAAGTATAAAAGCCGATGACATCCACTCTATTGTGTTGAGGAATCTTAACTTCTCTGAAGATGACTACTTCTTCTCAATTGGCATGCTCATTTTACACATGCTAGCTTATCGTACTTTAACCTACATCTTTATTTTAAGAGTATCCAACAATTAAGAGTATCCAGGGTCCTAAAAAGAATTAAATAAATGGGATTAGTTTAACTGTTTTTCATTTTATTAAAGTTGAGTTCAATATATAAAGAACTATAACTGAAATAAATTTTGTGATTTTAGATATTAATTATAATTTAAATATTATAAGCACCAATGGGCGAAAAAGTATGAAGCTTAAAATTTTAAGCTTAAAAATGAAACGTGTTCAAACTTTCAATAAAATATGTCTAAAAATGTATTAATAAAAACAAAACAAATAGAGTTGAGACTACTGTATGTTTTCAACTTTGAAGTGATTTTTAGAAAACATTATTCTTTGAAACAAATTTTCAGGTCATTCATAAATATGTGTCTCTAATTAATCAGGGTTAATTCTAGTCAATTTGATTTCAATAATAAAATATCCAAATTGTAAAAATATATGCAGACGTATTTGTTATCATGCTAAATTGAATAAAGCTTCATATAAATCTTCATACTTTTTCGCCCATTAGTGATTATAAGTTATGAAATAAACTAGATACATTTGAAAAATGTAAAACATCAATGCACAATGACTTTTAAAGGAACTATCAATTATTTCAAAATTGACCTTTTTTAAGGGTTCCTAGGGGTTTGGCAATAAATACAAATAAAAATACAATAAGAACACAATGTTCTCATGAGCCAAGTCTTCGAAAGACTTCAGCAAAACAAAGTCAAACTAAAAGGCAAAAAATGTAAATTTTCATAGAACAAAGACCAATTTTCTTGTTCATATTATCGCCAACGATGAGGTCCGGCCAATTCCAAGCAGAGACATAAATCTTATATGATATCTATTAGATATTCGTGAGAACACAGAATTAAAATAAACAATTACTCACAATTCACGAATAAGCACTTCACTCACGGAGTGGTCACTTTAGTCACGAATTATTTATTTATTAATTTCAAGACTAAAGCTTTAGTTTCGACTGCTCAACGGTCAGTCATCATCAGTTGCCTGATGCAAATGTGAGAACTTTGCATCAGTTCTGCGGCCATACGATCAGTGTAAGGGTCTGGTGAAAGGAATTGAGGTCCAGTTCTAATGAATTTATAGCTAAAATTTTGTTTAAAATGTTTTATTGATTTAAAATTTGTTGGACACGATTCTGTTGATGCGAAGCTGTGTCTGACTAAGATTTTTAAATCAATAAAACATTTAACTAAACAACGCTCGAATTTTATCAATTGAACAAGTTTACTGACTTTTCGATCCAAACCTCTCAATAGAACGTCATAATGATGCTTCAATTGTTGCCATTGGAGCTATTTACACACAAGCATGGTCAAACAATCTCCTATTCTTTGAGAAAATTCAGTGATACTGAGACACGATATTCATCAACAGAACGAGAGTGTCTTGCTAATGCTAAGGCAATAGACCACCTTGGTACCTCGAGGACAGACAATTTACAAGTGATTACAGACGACTCTAATGTCCCACTCTTTTCAAAAACACCAAAAGCAAACTCAACCCAGGTCAGAAAGGCTTTCCCTCTAAACTTTCCATTTAAATTCATTGGCTTTAATGAAGAGCTCGTTTGTGGAGAAAACTTTGAATAAATAATGTGAGAATAAGTAATGATTGAAAATTGTTAACTAGCTCATTTGTCAAAGGTTTCACATAAGTT
>JAQIXI010002175.1:0-11034 GCA_034700165.1 Galumnidae sp. Gr-Ori-00277
AAACGAAACAGAAAGGAGTCATCTATTGATGAATTGGATACACATTTTTGACACAAATTCAACAAAATTATCAC
The DNA here is from genome assembly GCA_034700165.1 of Galumnidae sp. Gr-Ori-00277. Classification (NCBI taxonomy): domain Eukaryota; kingdom Metazoa; phylum Arthropoda; class Arachnida; order Sarcoptiformes; family Galumnidae; species Galumnidae sp. Gr-Ori-00277. Next base: position 75 of record JAQIXI010002175.1, read on the forward strand.
TTCCTTTCCCTCTCATCCCGGAATTCAAATTTCCACTCCTTCCCATTCCCTTCAACTCCAATCCCTTAACTATCAATGACTTTCAGATAATAAATAAAGTAAATTACAGTAAAATTCAATATTAATTGCAATTAAATATTATATTCAATACAATAATTATTTAATTCAAAATTTACAAAAAAAATAATTATTTATATAAACAATGATTAACTTAAGTCCAAAAGGAATAACATTTAGTGGGAAATTATTAGAATTGGCCAAGATGGACTCTTCAGTTGTTGTTTGCATCACCTGGCTCTCCACTTGGCCGTTTGTTATAAGTTTTCCTCTTAATAAACGACAATTAATATAATTAATTATTATTAAAATTAATAATAAGTGACACAAAATTTTTAAATTAATTTTATTCATTACTTTATTTTTTAAAAAATGTGCTTGGTATTAAATATGTAAAGTATAAACATTAAATTCATCCTTCAACTATTGGTAATTTTATGAGGCATAACAAATGACTCCTTATACATTTTATTATTAATATTAGTATGGCCTAGCTTTAGTACAGACAAAATCATCAATTCAATCTTTTAAACTCAAAATCACCCATTTATTCTCTATGGGTGACAAAAGTTTAAGATCCCTTAAACCTCAAATGCATAGGACTTTTGGCGGTAACAAAACCTAGCTACAAATTCTATTAATAATATTTTTAGTTATATGATTGGATCAAATATTGTTTGTTAACATTCAATAATCTTATCAAATGTCCAAGTGGTGAAAAATAATATTCTATTATAATTTATAATATTATTAAAAAAAACAGTTTTTAATTATATTGAAATAAAAAATCTATTCTAATATTAAATTCTCGTATTATCTTGCTTAATCTCTTATTAACTATAATTATCTTAATATTTACAAAATATGATTAATAATAATTTAAGTTTATTAATACATTATTGTTGCTTGCTAAAATATCACTTTTTTATAATTTTTTAATAGTTTTATTAATTAGAAAATTAAAATTACAGTTTTTTAAATAATTAGGAACTATCTTGATAAATTAGAAAATTTGATAAAATATTATTAATGAATGATATTTCTGTCACTAAAAACTAAGTGTTATTCTGTTTCCCTATGTCTTAATTAATACATGTAAACTCAATTTGATCTTGTTAATAAATGTTTGTCACTACCAATTCAATACTTCAAACTGTTTACTATAATTAAAACTGTAATAGAATATTCTGATGACTAATAAATGTTTTAAATGAGATATTATTTAAACGTTGAAAATAAAGAGAATAAAAATATATACAAAACAATTAAAAAATACTTTTTCTTATTCTTTAGTTTTTATCCTCAAAACCATAAAAAAGTGGAATATTTGTACTCTTTTTATAGCCGTTAAGCTGTCAAACATGTGGAGCGCCATAACATATAATACACTAAAATATTTGCGGATTCAGTCAATGGCTGTAAAGAAAAAAAGTCATTCATTTACTAAATTAGTGACTAATGAAATGTTTTAACCTTCGACTTAATCAGAAGAGTTGTGTCCTTCAGAAACAGTTTAAATGAAAATATATATATATATTACTTATTATTTAACACATTTTGATTCTATCAAATTCTGGCTAAAAATTTTATCTAGGCAAACAAAAACAAACTTGTTTTCTATTCTATTTCACGTGATATTTATTGCAGTAGACTTGGTAATTAACTTTTTATTGATGAGCCTTTCTTTGGAATTACTGCAATATTTTTATTAACTAGGCAATTTTTTTCTTTATTTATGGCTCATTTGAAATTCTTTAGCGCTTAGTTTACCGCTCATTCATTAATAATATCTATTACTTGAGGATGAGCAAGGTAGAATTGTTTTTTTACTAGAAGCATTTAAATTAAATTTAAAATGAAATGAGCATGCGCAAAATTCTCTTAATTTATTTTAAACATGATCTGTTATTAATCAATGACATCCTTAGTTAGAATAAAATTAATTATTGACTGATAAATGTTTTTATTACATCTGGCAGATAGGCCTTGCCAATTTATTTACATTTAAAATTTTTAAGATAGGCAAGGTAGTGCTTTGAAAAATAGATTTAAATAAATTATTATATTTACCATCTTGCATATTTTTTTGGATAAATATTTGTTGAGTTTAATTATTTGTTTGTCTTAATTGATTTATTTGCAAATTTGATCAAGGAGAAAATAATTTTACTTTTTCCTTGAATGTAAGCTTGATCATTGCATTATTTATAATTTATTAAAATTATATATCTTCGGCTCAATATATCTGTCAAATTAACTTATCAATAACTCTGTTCAATTACCCTGGATCATCAAAACATGCTTTTATCGAACTCTTGATAAAAGACAAATGAAAACATTTTTTCACTTAAATAACAAAAACTGTAACTTATCTTCAAAACAAATTTTTTTTAAATAAATATTTTAATTTCTGTAAATTGAACCTTATCATTAGCTTGTTAATTTGCTTTATTACCAAGACACTATTTTTAAATATTTTTCGTTATTGTTTATTCGCTTAAAAATATTCTTCTTTTGCTTTCATAACAAAACTTTAACTAAACTTTAAAAACTATTTTTGATAAATAATTTGTTGTTTTGACAAATAAAATGCTTTTTTAGTATGAAAAGGACATCACAATCTGAAACAGACTCTTTTATCAAGTTTAATTTTTAATTTCTTAGATAAAAATTAATTAAGCAATTAAAGAAGAGTTATCAATATTAAATAAACATTCTTTTTCAATTATAAATAAGAATAATTAAATTTTTCTATTTTTATAAAATCTTAGGAATTGCAATTAAATTAGCTAGAACATATAGAAGAGCCAAATTTAAATGAATAATTTAGAGTCAAATTACAATTAAATTAAAAAATAAAAACTTATATAAATTGTAAAAATAGTTTTATTACAAAAAGCTTTCATATATTTTTTCTACAGTTTTGATGATAAAACTGTAACTAAATATAATAAATAACTTTTTGTAATACAACTTTTTTTATTAAAAATTGTTTAAAACACAAACTGTTGCAAACTTTTATCTACTAATATATCCTATTAATGAATTTTTACTAAATGAGCAAGCTTATTTTTTAAAAAGTGAAGTTTTTTGTAAATAATATTAAAACTAAAAACTCAATAAAAATTCCTAAACTTTTAAATATTAAACTGTTTTTACGTTAATTTTCAGTTCTATTAATTACATTTATAAACAATTTTTATATAATTTAATAAAAACTGTAATTAAATCCAAAAAATAAGAAACTCTTTATTAAAAAAATTGTTTTAAAACTAAACTTGGAACTGTTGATGTGTTACATTAAACATGGTCATATTTTAATATCAAAAAGTTGTTTTTTTATTCAATCCAAGACAAAATAAAATTCAATAAAATTACAATGGTAATATAGTATAATAGTAATAATAATAATAATAGGTGATATATAAAATAGGTAGTTTCGATGAATGAGCATGGTGGAGATTCGAACGAAACAGAATAAAATAAAGGAATTTTTAAAAGATAATAAAGCAATTAATAACAAGTTAATTGTTATTTTGGAAGATCGTTAATTAACTGAAGGCCAGCCGCACAGGCAATGAGGAGGAGCCCTCCCTTTTGTTGCTAGTTTTTAATGAATTAATATAACATTTTTCATATTCATTGCTATAATTAAAAAAATTATTGTAATCTTTGAAAGTTTAGTGTAGTTTAGACTTGAATTTTGGTGAAGTGTTTTATCGTTTGCGCACAGAATAAGAGAGCATATTGTTTCGTCCTTCAGAATCAATTGGTGTCGACCTTCAGTTTTAGACAAATGGTTGGCCAGAATTGGTTCGCAAATCAAGAAAAAGAACGGAAAGAACTGATCTGCGCTCACCATATATTTTATTTTTATTTGCTTATTAGTTCTAGCTCATTTTGATCCATGTTCACTTTATGTTCGTTGTGGTCTTGGCGATCGACACTAGGGTGCTCTTGGTCGTATTTGTCCAGCTCTGCTTTAGATAAGTGGTAGACCACACCTAAACATTTTATGGCACAGAATAAGTCTTATTTAAACATATAATAAAACAATAAAAAAAGATCATGCTTATTATTTTTGGCACTATCTTGATAGGTCAGCATAAATTGCACATAATTCCAAAATAGGCAAGCTACAATCTTATCAGATAATCCCACTGAACCCCTTGACATCATTATAAACTTGGTTTTTAATGTGCCATAAATGGAATGTTATAATAAAAAAGTCGATAATTCAGTTAATAATCAAATTATTAGAGAAAACATTAGATTAGAGTTCAATACATGTATTGATCGGAAGGAATGACTGTTTGAATGACACATCACTTCTGACTCAAACTAACGATAAGATTAGTTAAGAAAATAAATTTTTTTTAGATACCGGCGCCGAATGCGTCGCCCAATACGTTGATGGATGTCCTGATCCGATCGCTATGGGGTCAGAATAATGGGTTAGTATTTAAAGGGTGTTTCCTAAAAGGCCAGACATACAGAAACCAGTCCACGGCTATGATCATTGAGATGTCACCCGTGGGCAGACCCACTGCTGTCAAAACCATCATCATTGTGACCAAACCCGCGGAAGGCACAGACGCCGCCCCAACGGAAGCGGCCGTTGCGGTCAGGGATACGACAATAATCTGTCCCATATTGAGGGCAATTCCATTCATTTGTGCGATAAAAATGGCGGCCACCGCTTCGTAAAGAGCTGTGCCGTCCATATTGATTGTGGCGCCGACCGGCAACACAAACCTCGTGACCTGTCTCATAAGAATGAGCTTGTTGTAATTTACAGAAATGTGCTTGCTAAATATTCTCACTGACCCTCTTATCTATGAAAAGGTTCTCTTCGAGACACTTGAATGTGACGGGAAGAGTAGCAGCGGATGAAGCTGTGCCCAGGGCTGTGACCCATGCCTGGAGCATTCCACGGAAAAAAGTGAGCGGGTTCTTTCTTGTTGTCACGAAATAAATGAGTGGAAGGGCTACTGTGGCGTGAATGACCAGCCCTATGATTACAGTGAACATGTACAATCCTAACTGTTGAGCCACACTGTACATATCCCCTATTGCCATGATCTTGGCCGTTATTAAACTTGTTATACCAATCGGTGAATACCACATACAAATAATGACCAAGCGCATAATAATCTCGTTGAGTACGACAAAAAACCGGACCATAATCTGTGCCTCCGCTCCCATTTTGGCACATATTATGCCAAATGCGGTACAGAATACGATTAGTCCCAACACATTCGAGCCATTAGTGTAGGGAAAGTCCCGAACGAGTCTATAGTAATAAGTTTCTGTTGTTATCCTTCCATCGGATGTCCTGACCTCAACCGTTTCGTTCACTACTTTATCCCAATCTATGTTACCCTTTCCCGGATCAATGCGATCCCCTTTAACAAACTCAGACTTAATCTGTTCGAAAGTGGCCTGGATCAGATTCTCTGGGAACATATTCCGGGCCAAATCAAGTAAAGCATCCATAGTGGAGACCCGGGTCGCTGCCTTATTCTCCTTTACTGAGCGCATCACTTCCTGCTTGATCTTGGGATCACCAGGGTGGATCACAATCACCAGCACAATACCCAACACCACTGCTAACATAGTAGTGCCGAAGTAGTAAGCAATGGTCCGGTACCCCATTCTTCCACTGCTCGATGTGTCCAATTGAGCCAAACCAGCAATCATTGATGAAATGATCAAGGGCACAATGAGCATCTTGAGCATTCTCATGAGCAGATCACCAGGGAAGCCGACCAACATAACAGTGTCATCCGAATATGTGGTAAACCGTAGTAAACAGCCTAAGAGTAGACCAAACACTACAGACAGTATAGTCAGCACAAGTAAAAGGTTGTCCTTAAGCCAAACCAAAAGAGTTCGGCCAAAAGACAGTTGTGTTTGGCGGACATTAGACGGTTGAACCGCCGGTGAGTTAATGAATGGCTGTTTAGAATCCATTTGTGGCACAGAATAATGGAGTTTAATTGAATGAAAAATTAAAGCACAGAATAATTCAACTGAAGAGTGAAATCGTATAAAAATTCTAATTAAAAAAAAATGTTTTGAGTTGTTTGAGTGCCTCCGACTAAATGCTTACTCTCGTGTGTTTTGGCACAGAATATCGGCTATGGCTCATATCAGCCAATCAGCACCACATACCCAACCCTGGAGAACAGCACAGCATAAACATATCACACTTATATAACAGCCGTTGTCGAGTGTTGAGTATCTATTTGGTGCTGTGCCAGTACAGTCTATTTAATGTATTCTAGAGCACAGCATGAGCTCGAGCACTGCATAGCACAGCACTAGCAATGATTGTGACTAACCTTGAGTGCAACTTATCTCTAAATTAGAGTTAAATAAGAACTTCCATAAAATATTGATAGGATAGTCAAGGCTGAGCCATGAAATGCAGGGTTAAATCACTAGTTTAGTAGTGAATAGAGTGTTAATCATGATGATAAGCAAGTTCATATAAATTAAATTTTAATTGCTCATGCAAAAACATAAGACAATTACAATATTGTTTTAATTCTATTCCCCTTTTTTTATTCTGTTCTACAGTTTGTATGTGTGGTAGATATGGTTATTTCTAAGACTATCTTGGTGATCTCCTAGCAATGTGTGAGTGATATTTTTCATTTATCATTGCGTCAATTAAGTGAACCATTTCCGCCATAATAAATAAACAAGTTAATATTGATAAATGCAAATATTTCTTGTGATAAAAAGTTTGTCGGCTCATTTAAAAATTGATTAAAGAGAATCTTATCAATTATTCTGAGCTCATAATTCTCAGGGTATGAAATCTTTAACATTTACGTCATTCAAACTTATTTAATCAAGATTAATGTAAGCTAGCTAGTTTTTAACATAGAACTGTAACTTTTTGTTTTTTTATTGCTTAAGTTATGTCAATATTTATAAATAATAATCTTGGTCAATGAAATTCATATTCCATTAATTTTGTACTTTAATTAATTTATATATCAATAGAATATATAAAATCCTTACTACATATAAAGGAAATTTAAGGATTTTGTCTGTCTGTGTGTCTGTCACAGACAACTGGAAGACATTAAGGCCTCAGATGATATTATTCAAATGATTGACCAGAATTTAGTTGAATGGTTAATTTAGTTCAATTATTTAATCCAGTTCAATTTGTTAATTCATTTCAATTAGTTAATTCAGTTCAATTAGTTAATTCAGTTTAATTAGTTAATTCAGTTTAATTAGTTAATTCAGTTCAATTAATTGATTGAATTGAATCTACTAAATCCAATTTAATTGAGTTTAACTAATTGAACTGAATTAACTAATTGAACTAAACTAACTAATTGAACTGAATTAACTAATTGAACTGAATTAACTAATTGAACTGAATTAACTAATTTAACTGAATTAACTAAATAAATTTAATAATCTATTTTCGGCGAACAATTAAAATTGCCTGTTACAATACACACTCAGTAGTCCATGGGTTTTTTCTTGTATTGATAATTTCATCTTGCTAATATATAAACAAAAATTTTAACTAGGATTTTAATTTACCTTGATTATATATTTTATCAAATGTTCCAATTTAACAAGATAGTTCACAATTATTTAAAAACTGTAATTTTAATTTTCTAAATAATAAAACTATTAAAACATTAAAAATATACATGAAAAAGTGTAATTTTATCAAGCTAAAATAATTTAAAAATAAACTTAAATTATTATTTATCTTATTTTATATATTTTAAAATTATTATAGTTAATAAGAGCAAGGTAATATTGGAATACATTTTTTTTAATTTTAATATAATTAAAAATTGTTATTTTAATAATATTGAAAATTATAATAAAATATTGTTTTTACCACTTGGACATTTGATAAGATTATTGAATATTAAAAAGCAATACTTTCTCTAATCATATAACTAATATAGATATTATTAATTGAACTTGTAGTTAGGTCATACTAATATTAATAATAAAATGTTTAAGGAATCATTTGTTATGCCTCATAAGGTTATTAATAGTTGAAGGATGAATATAATTTTTACACTTTACATATTTTATACCAAGCACATTTTAAAAAGATATCAAAATATTAAGTCATGAATTTTAAACTTTTGTTTCAATTAATATTAATTTTAATATTAAATTATGTGATTTGTCGTCGACTTAAATCAAGAAAGAACAATGGCCAACGAATTCCTGCTGTGACGAACCAAGTTGAAAATCCACAAAATTTAACTGAAGAGTCGACCATTTTGGCCATGGCTAATAATTTTTCTCAAAATGTTATACCTTCTTTTGAAATAATTCTTATGTTAATTATTGTTATTATTATTAAATATATTTTTTAAATATATTTCTTTATTATATAAATGATTAGTTAATTTTGCATGAATAGATTAATTATTAATTGTGACAGGAATTGAATTAAATATTATATACAAAAGTCGGGATAAATATAATGAAAAAATATAATAAAAAAATATAATGAAAATATTTTTAATGTGCTTGGTATTAAGTACGTAAAAATATAACACATTAATACTTAAGGATTTTATTAGTAATTATTGATATATGAGAAGTAACCCTGATTAATTTTGCCACATATATTTAGAAATGACTCAAAAATGTGTTTCAATTTATAACGTTATCGTATTTTCACCCAAAATTACTTTTCATAGATTAAAAATTACTAAATTATTAAAGAATACTTTTACGTACCAAGCACATTCAAAATATTTTCATTATATTTCTTCATTATATTTATCCCGAATTTGATTATAAATTATTCGGAAAATTTCAATAAATTAATAAAAATATAGATTTTCTTATTTATAAAAAACATTAATAAAAGAAAATGAAATAGATCATTTATCAATTTAATGAGGTTTATTTAAATAGAAGTTCTTTTTATTTATTAATTATTTTATAATTATGTAATAAATAACTCATTTAATCAAATAATAAATTTGATTACAAAATAACATTTTATTTACTTAAAGGAGAAGTAATTTTAAATAACAAATAAAAAAACTATTTTTTCTGATTTTTTGGTTTTTTTTGTGGGCTCTTCTGGATCTGAATTTTGGTGTCTTTGGAAGCACTCAATTCTTTAAATAAATGAAAAGATTATTATTTTTAATTAAATAAGAATTTTAGTTACTTTTAGGCATTCCTTTTGATTGTGGGTTTCGGACAGAAATTTTCTTTTTGTTCTTCAGTGGTTTCAATGATTTGTGTCCACTCGATTCGACAGTAATTTGTTTCGCAGATCTCTTTGCAATGGGTTTACCAGTTATGGTATCCACTGTTTTGATTGTCGAGTCATCAGAAGATGCTATCATTCGACTGCTATCTGTTTGACTCTTTTCTGGTTTCTTATTGTGAAGACAACAGTAAATAATCACCAAAAGTATGACAATAACAACAAAAAGTCCAAATAATAGCAATAAAAGAACTGCCCATTTATTGTCATCAGTTGTATCCCAATTGCAGTCAATTAAGACTTTTGAACACTAATTGAAAAGAAATGAATAATTAGTTGTTATTCGAGAGAATAAACACTGACTTCAGTGAAGCCTTTTTCAAAGAAGTCTTCTTCTTTTCTGATTGTGTCGTAGAGATAACCTTCATTTGTCTTACGGATACAGTACTGAATGGTTTTATCCTTTATATAAAAGACACTATAATAAAAGATATCTATTCCAGGTAAACCAAATGGTCCGACAATTCCCACTATTGATAGGTTTCCAAATTCTTTCCACATCCATATCTCTTGTTTGAATAATCCCTCTCTGAATAAAACTCTTCTATAATTCCTTTCGTATAAACCTTTCGGCGAATTAACGTATTTCTGACTCATAAATGTTATTACGGATACATTTTCGTCGCCATATTCGTAAACTGTTGCGATGGGAAGGAATTCTTTGTCAAAACTAAATTTATTATCACTCATAGAAGTGGTCTCAGTATTCATCAGATCTAATGGAACTTCACTTGCGATGAATTCCTTCATTTCTACGACGGAATCGTTTTTCTGTAAACAAAATATATTTATTGAAACGAAATTCAAATGATTTGTCGAACTCTTATGGATCCGATGTTTGTATAGGTTTTATCTTTTTTTCTATAGACGACACTAAAGATAGTACTGTATTGACTTCCAAATAAACCACTCTCTGAGCTCTGGTGTGAAGATAGAAACCTTTCCTCTAAATTCTCGCTCATATCTACGATCCAATAATCATAACCGATGACTATCATTGGTATTGTATCCACATCATCTATTAATACATCCTTTAAGTAATTGTATTGAAAGAGATAATCGATTTGATAACTATTCTCTTTAAAGGCTTCACAAAACCCTTTGGACTCAATAACCACTGCAGAGCACCCGATAGTCAGTAGAACCGAAATGAGTGATGTCTTCATTTCTAACTAATTTTGATAAAAATTCTTCAAAAATTTGGTTTGAATTCAAATGATTTAAATTTTTGGTAACTTTCGACCGTTTTTTGATTAAAGGCTAAAGATTTGAATTACAATTAAATAATATTTGAGTTTTAATTATTTGAATTATTTGTAAAACGAATTCAAACTTTAAATTATTTCAGATAATAGTAACGATTCACTCAATTATTGTATTGAAAATAACATTTAATTTCAATTAATATTAATTTTACTGTAATTTACTTTATTTATTATTGTCATCAATAGTTACTGGATTAGATGGACAATATGGGAGTTGCAGGGAATGTGGAGGGGGTGGAAATTTTAATTCCAGTATGAGAGTGAAAAGAAGTGATAATTTTGTTGAATTTGTGTCAAAAATGTGTATCCAATTCATCAATAGATGACTCCTTTCTGTTTCGTTTCTCTC
>JAQIXI010002176.1:0-11032 GCA_034700165.1 Galumnidae sp. Gr-Ori-00277
TCTAAGATCATAAATTTACCCGTTAATCTCCGCAAAGAAGTATTGTTGTCCGTTGCAAGCAAAAAGCGGGGGGGGTGGGTGTGTGGGCGGGCGGGCGGGTGGGTGAAAAACAAATACATATACTACTTATTATTTCATAAATGTAGTGAAAAATTTGAAATAAATTTTTTTAAAACTAATATTAAATTGAATCTAATTTCATTATACATATTATTATTACTAAAGTTATTGTCGTAAATGTAGTGGATATAGGCTTTGCCCTCAAACCTTGTTTGGTATAAATGGATAGATTACATCCTAATTTAACCTATTTAATCAAATTAAAGTCAAATAATTAAGAATTTAACTAAAAAACACACAATTTTTGAAAATCCAATTTTTATTTCTATAAGTTTAACAAGTTACAGCATTTGGGTATCGTTTAAAAACTGTAAATATAGTGTTTTTATTCATTTTAGTTATGTTTTAGGCTATTTTACTTATTAATTACAGCTCTTTTACTTTATTTTTCTTTTATTTTTCCTTTTTTACGTACTTTTTCTCTTTTTGTTCTGGGGAGGAGGTACTTCGTCGATCACAGGGGGTATATTTGGGCTATACCCCCCTGATGGCCATCACTGCTGATTATCATAAAACAAAATAATGAAAATTGTTTTACAGTTTTTAAATAAAGTCCATGTCTCAATTCATTAATCTCTATATAATTTAGCATTTTTATTACTAATGAACTTGACAATTTTAATAAAGAGCTAAGCATGCACTTCATTTAAAGACTGTATTTTTAAAGGCATTTATCGTAAGATTATCGTTTCAGAAAAGATTTCATGCAATCCTGCATAATCTAAAAATCTATTCCTTTGGCCATCCTTGCATTTAAAGGCAATTTGTAATCTCTGTTTGTTATTTGGAGCCATTTCTCACTTTTTATTTATGATATAAAAGTTGATGATTAAAAAAATACTTTAACCTAATGGTTGGCAACTAATGCTTAATATTTTATCTTATCTAATATAATAATAGGTATGATTTTTTCAACTCATTGAGAAATTAAATACGCCATTTTCAGCTTGAAATTCAATTAAATATCTTAAGAAAAAACAGTTTTTATAAGGTTTATCTAGTTTCTTTTTATTAAAATTCATCGTTAAGATAATAATTTAATTGTTTAAGAACATTTTAAGTTTATAAAATATTAAATAATATTCTATTTATTGAATTAAATATTTAATTAAAAAGTTACTAAAATAAACAATAATTTCAATTATGTCGTCTTTTGTAAATGAGTTTAGAATATTTCATAATATTCCGGAGTTTATTAAAAATAATATTAAGAATTTTTATGTTAAAAATGAAACTATGATTTGTGTCACAAATGATGATAAAGTGTTTGCTTCTGGAAAAGAGTTGATTAAAATTTTGGGTTTTAATCAAATCAGTTATGAAAACAATTTCATACTAATTAATGAATTGTGTGATAAACAAATACAAGAATTTTATTCTTCAAATTATATATTTTGTAAATTTATGTTCGCTCAAAGTCGTGATCAAAAAATTTATGGTTGGGGTTTGAATGATTTCGGACAACTTGCAAGAGTGAACTACAGTGAGTCAGATATATATTTAAAACTTGAACACATAATTTATTTTGATGATAAAAATATCATCGATATATCTTGTGGTGAATACCATTGTTTAGCCCTTTCTAAAGATGGTGATGTTTATGGTTGGGGTAACAATAGTCGAGGTCAATTTAAATATGCAATAAAACAGAATATTTTAACTCCATTTAAAATAAAGGTTAAACAAGGACAGAAAATAAAATACATTCAATGTCATGGTAATAATTCATTTGTGGTTACTTTTGATGGGTTTGCTTTTACTCTTGAAGAAAATAAATGGAATATAAATTTAAATAACATTAAAAAAGTCGTGTTTGGGTTGAGTTATTTTTTAGTATTATATGATAACAATACCATTGGATTTGATGGAAGAGATTGCTTCAGATCATATAATACTAATTTCAATGAATTTAATAGTAATATCAAAGATATTTATTTCATATTCAACAGATTTTTTATAGAAACTAATTCCAGTTTATATGAAATGAATGCAAAAACAGAACTGATTAAAACAAAATATAAAAATATATTTGATTATTCATTGTTTGAATATCAGTCAACATATAAAACAATTAATATTTTAAACGAAGGAATTTTTGTTAAAATTATTGAATTGAAGAATAAAATGAAAAGAAAGACAAAGATTCAAATATTGGTGGAATCATTTTTATGTATTTATTATAATTTCTATGAATTTAAAAATCAAAATTATTTTAAAAATGAGACATCATTTTTATCAAAAAGATTTCAAATATTTAATGCATTCTCACAAAATATTGAATCAAATGTTAAATATTATCATCAAATGGGAAAATATTATTCGAATGAATATTCAGCACTTATTGTTACGAATAACAATAAGGTATATGGATTTGGTTTTAATAAATATGGATGTCTTGGTTTAGGTCATAACAAAAGAGTTATTGAATATACAATAATAGAAGAATTATGTGACAAAAACATAGAAGAATTCTTTGACGGAATATACTATATGTTTGGAAGGAGTAATAAAAATGGAATATTCATTTGGGGTTACAATAATGAAATTCAATTTATAAGGGATAACAAAGAAAGTGCTTATATAAAGCCAAAAAATATTCTTTATTTTAAAGACAAAAATATTATCGATATAAAATGTGGTTTCAAGCATTGTTTAGCTCTCAGCAGTGATGGGGATGTTTATGGATGGGGTTCTAATTCGGTTGGACAAATTGACCCTGTTAATAGAGATAATTGTACTTTCAATCCACAAAAGATTATAGATAACCTGAAAATAAAATATATCTCATGCTATATGAATTGCTCCTTGGCAATTACAAACAATGGAAGATTGTACATTTGGGGACAATTTGGATTAGATTCAAATAACCAAGCTGATAACAGTTACAAAACAAAATTTTTAAATATAAATATTATCAAAGGATTGTTTGTTAATAGTGATCGGCTTTGTTATTTACAAAATAATGGAAAATTATTACTTTATTGTTTGAAAACTGGTTCGTACACATATATCAACGAAAATGTTAGAGATTTTATTATAATCAATGAGAATTTATTATTTGAAAAGGATGTTATTTATATTTATAACATATTACTTTCAAATATTACAAAATCATTTTATACAAACTTTTTTGAATTCAATCTCTACAAAAATAATTTAATTAATGAAACTATTCATATTACAAGTGATGGATATCTTATGAATCATAAAATACGAGTCAATGAAATATATTTACTTAAATCAAATCAAAACCTTTTAAAAAAATACACCGAAAATATATTTGATAGAAAATATGAAAACCATTTTAAGGAAATAATAATTATTTGGAAAGGTCGTTTTGGACAAGTTTTTCAAGTTGGAGATATAACAAATGATAAATATTATGCCATAAAAAGAATTGAAATAACAGGTAATAATATATTCTTTACTCATATTAATATCCATACAGTGAAATCTGTTTGTTATGGATCTGTCTTTTATGAATCTCTGTTTCTAAGTTGCAAGATTAAATGAATTGGCAGACTCGCTATTCATTTTAATGTAAGAAAGACTGTCTGTTATTTATCTGTGTTTATGAATAATTTTATGTTATAGATAGAAATAAAGGAATTTGAGTCACAAAATAATTTGTGTTATTTATGAAAACCGTAAAAAATAGCACAAATTATCAAACATTTATCACTTCAGTGATGACAATTAGGTGGAGGTTTAACCCAAATACCCCTTCCTGTTATAAACCTTCGAATATATTTAATTATATTCTGGCTTTAAAAACGTATTTCATAACTCAGGATATATTTGAATAATGAAAAGGTAACGAAATGTTAATTCAATCGATTAAAACAGACTAAAATTACTATTCATTTTAATAAAATAGAATATTTTTATTTTTATTTTTATTGAATCTTAAAATAATTAAAAGGAAAAAACCTATCGCTTTGTGATTATTGTCTGTTATGTATAACTGTGTGTTATTTACAATTTCTCCTTGCATCTGCCCATACAAAGAGTTCACTGTATTATAATGTTTAAAAGGCAAGATTCTCGATTGAATCATTAAATTTTATAAGATTATTATTAATCAGGGATCGCAAAAGAACTAGGCTATAGCGGGTACTAGGGGTATATTCTTCAAAACGAAATAAGCATTTGAGTGGGAATTTTAGTTGAGGCCTCAAATTTTTCTATTATTTATATTTAAATAATTTTAACAATATTTCTGAAAAAACAAAATTTTTTTGGTATTATTTTAGATAAAATAAATTGATAAAATATAATGATGGCGAAAAAACTCAACTCAAAATTTTTAAATTTTATTTTGCTCTTTTATTTTTATTTTTAATCATATTATATTCTAATATAAACTTTACATTTATTTAAAGGAGATATTAAGGAAACATTTAAAGAAATATCAATTATATCCAAATTGAATGACGAATATATAGTAAAATATATTAATTCGTGGACTGAAAGATATTTTATAGAAAATTCTTTTGTGGCATACTTTTATATTCAAATGGAGTTTTATTTACGGAACCTAGGAGAATTTATTTTTTCAATTAATAATATAAACGAAAAACACATTAGAAACAAATTTTATATTCGGAGTCAACTCTTATTTGAATTGATAGAATGTATAAATTATTTGCATTCTTCGACACCTCCAGTAGTGCACAGAGACCTCAAAACTAAAAATGTTTTAGTCAGTGATGGCAATAACGGAAGGTTTTTAAAATTGTGTGGATTTGAATCTTCAAAAATAATGGAAAATCCTTATAATACAAGGTATGTCGGAACCACTCAATATATGGCTCCAGAAGTCAGAAAAATTGAATATTTCGATGAAGCATCTGGCAAAAATTATTACAATTCCAAATGTGATATTTTTAGTCTTGGAATAATCATAACAAAACTTTTTAATATAAATGTATATTACAACAAAAATTGTAAACTTGAAGAAATGTAAGTAAATTCAGAGAAAGCTTTATATCTCACATCTGAAATGCAAACAATTCTATTAGACATATAGAATATTTTCGGCCTGTAGTTTTTCACTACATTTACATTGTAAAGGTAGTATATAGAATCGTTTCCCCCATATTTTTCTGAATATTAACGTGTAACATATAGCCTTATACAAATACCTACCCATACACTAATATACGCGTTCAATAAACCCCGGATACACTAATCCACCCATACATTAACACACGTGTTCACTGAACCACGGATGCACTAATCCACCCATACATTAACACACGTGTTCACTGAACCACGGATACAATAATCCACCCATACACTAATACACGTGTTCATTGAACCACGGATACACTCATATACTAATACACGCGTTCACTGAACCGAATACGCATTTTTACCTACACATAACTACCAAAATATTCAACCATCAACCTGTTTATTCACCCACTCATCCATTTCTTAAAGATTTCAAGGTGTGATGGGCCGAAGGGACAAATGTATTATGTTTCGTCATTTTTACCCAGGTTGAGCCTTTATTTGAATTCTTGATTTTTTAAAATATTAATATTTTTCCTTTTAAAACACTCAATAAAATATATATACTAGTTTTAACCCGTAAATGTAGTGTCCTTTGAGTTTGAACGCAAAACTTGTTTATTAAGTTATCTTAAATACGCAAATGAACATGTTCTTTTTAGGGAAAATATAAAGATATAAAGTTTTCTTTATAAAATATTTCTTTTAATAAATTCAATTGTTTTAGTGATAAATATTTAGAAGAATATAAGAACTCCGTTATTCGAATTAAATTTGAAGCCATTTCTAAAATAATAGCAAAAATGATTAGTAATGTCCCAGAAGAAAGACCAGAATGTTTTGATTTACTACTTAAACAAGATGAATGGATGGTTGATAAAGATGAAATCATAGATGATAGTTCATATGAAGAATTCAAATCAGACATATCTATTCCAGCGTTTCTTAAAAATTTCATTGAAAGAAAAATAAATTCAAGTATAAAAGGATTTTTTAATTTTTAAAATTTATTTTAAATATTTTTACAGGAAATAATACATTATTTAATAAAATATTCCAAAAAAATAATATCGGAGAAAGTAATTTTAAGAAAAATGTTTTTTTCAACAATTTTGAAATAATATCTGAAATTGGATCGGGTGGTTTTGGAACTGTTTATAGAGTTGAAAGTGAATTAAATGATGTTTTTGCAGTTAAAAAAATTAAAATAGGTAATTTACTTAATATTTACAATTTGCTATAATTTTTATCCTAAGATAATCCTCTAATTGATTACGACGATATTTTGAGAGAGGTGACTATATTATCCCGCTGTGATTCAAATTATGTAGTAAAATATTATAAGCATTGGATGGAAAACAACTTTCTTTTTATTCAAATGGAATTTTGTCCAGAAAATCTTCGAAATGTTATAACAGAAAAACCTACGTTTTTTCAACGAGGAGAAATGGAAGCTATGAGTGTTTTGGAATATTTTATTTCTTGTAATTTATTCATTGAAATATTGGAATGCGTACAATATTTACATAGTACTCAAATAATTCATAGAGATCTGAAACCACACAATATTCTTATTAGTACTTCAAGAAATGATAGAAGATTTTTAAAGTTATGTGATTTTGGGACAGCAAAAATCATTAATGAAAAGTCAAATTCGAACACCCCTAGAATTGGGGCTATAACTTATATGGCACCGGAAGTTTACAAGGGCAAAAGATATAATTTGAAAGCTGATATATATAGCCTTGGTGTTATAGCACAAGAATTGTTCGATTGTGATTTGAATAAGTAATTATTATTTAAAGTGAATCAAAAATAGTCTTAACAATATGATTATAAATTACTATTTAATTTATTTACATTATATTATTACTATTATTATTTTAAATAATTTCTAAACAAGGTTTGCGTTCAAACTCAAAGAGCACTACATTTACGGGAGCACTAAAAAACTAGAGGTCAGCACATCTAACAATTTCTTATTGACAGGAAGCAGTGATACTTTAGCCCAACAAACCTAACAGTGTCTTATGGACTGAAAGTGGTTCTTCGGATAACACACCTAACAATTACTTGACTAATTACTGATATATTAAATAAATATAATCCTTAATTTCAAATTTATTCCCTGTCTTCTCAGTCAAAAAGAATTGTTTTTATAGAGACAAATAACTTCCTGATCCTTGATTAATAACAAGAATATATGTTACCATTTAATATTCAAATAATTTTTTCCCAATCACTTGCAAAGCCTCTCTGTCTCCTCCCGTTACTAATAAAAAGTATGATCTCTAGAGAGCCACAAACCTCCCTTATCCTTTATTACTAACATTATAAAATTATTGATGTAATTTATTGGCATATAATTATTAAGGCTATTTCTGATTTGGGTTTAGCTTCAAATTAATTTTCATTAATTTTTATTAACCCATTTATTTTCATTATAGCCAAGGTAACATAAAAGAAAATGAATCTCTTGAAAATTATTGGAAAATATTAGAAAAAGAAATCATTTCAATGACTAATTTTATTTACGACGAGAGGCCTTATTGTCATGAAATTTTAGTAAATGTTTCATCTTGGTCAATTCCTAAAGAACTGTTATCGCCCAACATATTATCTAATTATCAAGATTCAAGAAGTATTTTTTCAAAATTTTTGTCAACTTATTTAAATGAATAAATAAAAGACAATTTATTTAACTTTTAATGGATTTTTTTTTGTTTTGTTTATTAAGTTATCGAAAAATTATATTTAAACAAAAAATATTTTGTTAATAAACTGTCAATAATTAATATGGCAGTAATTACTTTACTTATTGTAATACTTCATTTAATAAATTTATTGACTGTCCTCTCACTAATCCAGAAGTAGTCATAACATCGACGACATTACCGGACAATTGACAGACAACTTAATCGAAGGTAAAAATATAAATAAATACTTTTATTACTTTCATGTGACTCTTTATTTTTATTGAGTTTCAATATTTTAATCTAATCAGTCGCAGTTTGAAAGTCTGGGCCTTGTAGTATAATAGGGAAAGTGAATAGGACAAATGTAAAACACTATCCTCAGGTTGTATTTTAAGATGTTGTAAAGGAGGCCTCTGCAGAACTTAACGGCGTTCTACTACTATGCTAGAGATTCTGCAGATATTAAAGGAGAAGACAGGGAGATTCATGTATCTCTAAAGACCTATTCTCCAGATATTAACGGAGAGGAGAGGGAGGTAACGGAGATTAGTAACGGAGATATAGCTAACCTCTTTGATAGTAAAAGAGAAGAGAGGAATGAGAATTGCTTTCTAGAGACCTATTCTTCAGTTATTAACGGAGAGGACAGGGAGGTCTTTTATTAGTAATGGAGATATATCTAGCCTCTTGGATAGTAAAAGAGAGGAGAGGAAGGAGTATGGCTTTCTAGAGACCTATTCTTCAGATATTAACGGAGAGGACAGGGAGGTCTTTTATTAGTAATGGAGATATATTTAGCCTCTTTGATAGAAAAAGAGAGGAGAGGAAGGAGTATGGCTCTCTAGAGACCTATTCTTCAGATAGACCATATGCTTTATAAATATATAACCTAATTTCTTTGGACATTAATGAAGTGACAGGGAGTTCTTTTGTTACTAATGGAGATAAAAAAGGGCAAACTATTTTATCCGAACACTGAACAGTCTTTACATTAATCCACGATTACACCTATTCACGCGTACACTAGACCACGTGTACACTAAACCACGTGTAAAATAGACCACGCATACATTTGACCATGTGTACACCAACCCACGCATGCCCTGAAACAAGTGTACGCAACACCACGTATATAAAACACCACCCATACACAAAAATTCGCGTACACTAGACCACGCTGACACTAGAACACGTGTAAAGTAGAACACTCAAACACTATTCTATGCTTTCGTCAATCTTCCTGAATACTAAATTAATACCTAACCAATAACTTATTAAAACATTTAAACCTTTTCGATTATCCTATCTTTCTGATAAATCTTCATAAATGTAGTGATTATGGCTTTGCCCTCAAACCTTGTTTAATATTCTTGTTGGTTTAGAAAAAATAATCATGCAAATTTAAAAATTTTTGAAAATTCGAATTGACCTTGTTCAAATAATACTCAACTAATTTTGATAAAATTTGGAAATTTGAATGAGTATAATAATAAGTTATATTTTACCAAGTTTCATTAAGTTAGCTAAATTAGTTTAAAACCTATTGCCTAAATTGTTATTTTATATATAAATAATACTAATATATAATTACATTTTTCAATATTTCACAAATTAAAAATTATTTATTATAAGAAATTCCTTAAATAATTACTTTAACAGCGATAAGTTTTAAAATATTAAAGCTAACTTAATGAAACTTGGTACAATACAACTTATTATTATACTCCTTTAAATTACAAAGTTTCATCAAAATTAGTTGAGTATTATTTAAACAAGGTCAATTCGAATTTTCAAAAATTTTTAAATTTGCATGCTTATTTTTTCTAAACTAACAAGAATATCAAAAAACTAAAAAAATACCCTTCTACTCAATTATGATCTAGTTTATAAAATTATACGAAATTAATTGATATATTTTTAAAAATTCAAGATATAAGATATTTTATAAAATAGTAAATTATTATAAAAATATAATAGAGAATTGAAGAATATTCTACTATCATAAAGTTAGAACAAAACCATAGTTGGGATTAAAAAAGAATTTTATTCTATTAAATAATACAGGAGATATAGGGAATAAAAGAGTCTCTCCAAAAAATTCCACGACTGTATGTAAATACAGGTGCAAAATCTTCTAAAAATATCTTTCACAATTTACTCAATTTATTTTCAATTTTATGTGTAATTTTAAAATTTTTTATAGATTTTCATTCATTTCATTAAATAACCAAGATTGTTAAAAAATTCTTTAATTATTTGTTAAATTATTTTTGTTATTAAATTTATTAGTAATTTTAAATAAAAATTATAATAGATCAGATTAATGATATTGTGGTTAACCACTATACTAGAGCTCTGTCGATTTTTTTTGCTCTAGAGAGGGGTATTTTGACCATTTCACCCCCCTAGGATCGGTTCCTTTGGCCATCCCAGATATTGGGAAAAAAATTCCAATAAAATTTCACTGTAATAAAAATTGTTCTTGCCAAATAAGAACATATTTTAATTAAAATATTAATCATTAAAAGAATTACTATATTTTATTCAATATTTATATTAAAAAATTGGAAAAAAATGTTAATGGTAGCGGACATTTTTTTAAATTTTTAACAAAATTAATAAACTTTTTAATATTAATTTAAAAAAAATTAAATTATTATGAAATTTTTAATTAAAATAACTACAACCCTGTACTCTACAATTCTATTAATTAAAATAATATATAATAATCTATTTTTAAAGAATTATCATTTATTGAATAAAAGTTCATATATTTAATAAGTAGTTATAACAAAAACACTTCATTTTACAGATTCCTTACTAATCATTTAAAATATCATTTGATTATAAAATAATAAAATGAAATTTGAGTCAATTATTTGAACGAATTTTTTATTAATTGAAGTAATATTTCTTTAATTATTGAATTTCAAATAAATTTTAGTTAATATAAACTAATATTAGTTACGATAATAAAGTTATTATCATTTCATTTACGTAATCTTATGTAAAGACTTTTCTTAAATAAAATGTTTTGGATTTTAGAAATAATTGTATTGTTTGTGGTTTTTGGTCAGTACTTAACATTAAGTTTAAACTTAATGAAACTTAACTATAAATCCTTTGAATGACAGGTAATTCAGTGCACGACTGCAGTGAAGTCATTGGAAATTACACTAAACTTAATGACAAAAGTTGTG
>JAQIXI010002177.1:0-11030 GCA_034700165.1 Galumnidae sp. Gr-Ori-00277
TCCATTGAAGCCATAATTGGTAGCCATCCGTTCGGGTAATTCTCTTTAAATTCTATGAAACGATCCTCAGCTATACAACTTTCAATTGGTTTTTGTTTTCTTAATTTAAATTTAAATAAAATATAAAATAATAAAATAATAATTAAAATTGTTATGAATTCCATTATCTTTTAAAACAAATTTTTAAAAATATTTCATTTGAAATATGGTTTTAAACAAAAATATGTTTATTTTATTTTAATTAAACTCAATTTAATTAAGTGCTATTTATTGAAGTGATTTTATATAGAAACAAGATTTGATGATAGATCTATAATCACTACATTTACAAAGATTTATTAATTTAATAAAATAAAATTCTCTGATAATTTTTAATATTTTTCACTACATTAACGAAGTGATATGTAGTATATGTATTAGTTTTTCACGAACCCGCCCTCCCCCCGCTTTTTGCTTGCAACGGACATTTGCAGAGATAAACGGGCAATTTATGCCCTTTTATTAGTAAAGGGAGTGGACAGGGAGGCCTTTTGCTAATAACGGGTAAATATTTCTCTGAATATTAACGGGCAACATATAAGCTTATGCTAGTAATGGAGAGACAGAGAGGTTTGTGGCTCTCTAGAGACCATTCTCTTTATTAGTACATACATAATTATTACTTTAGATTGTGCCGTTAATGTAGTGGATATAGGCTTTGCCCTCAAACCTTGTTTTAATATAATTATATTTCTTAAATAACTTTATTAATAATGTAGGCAATGATGTATATGTAAAGGAATTTGTTTATACAAACAAAATTCATGATTGAATTGCATTCAATATATTTATAATGAATTGTAAGTGTTTGTGCCGCTCACTCACTCTCACTCTTTCACTCATATATTATATAACTTTAGATATGTTTTAATGTGCGCTCTCCTTTTGTCTATTATTGATTTCATTAAAAAGTATTAAAACTATAATTGATTGATTGTGTCCTCCGATTCATGGCCTACAAATGGCGAGCCAGACCAGTCCCGAACTCGGGAGTATTTTTAATAATTAGTAGAATAAATGTTATTTGTATTGTGAAATTCCAAAACTTTTGGCTCATCATTTACTAATTTTCCTGGTCAATTGAAAATTCTATAAACAAACTTTTGGTTAAATTATTACGATTTTCTTTATTCTGTCGGAGACCAAACTTTCGGTATTCATGTTTTATTCAGTACTAATGTTTTCTTTTGAAATTTTCATTTCAAATAACTACATTTTTTATGAAATTTCAACAAAAATTTTAACAACAATTTCTTGGCGTAACTCTTCGTGTAAACACTACAATTTTCAGCTGTAAGACTGGAATAGTCTTAACCAACGACAACTACAACACTTCTATATCAACAACTGCCTATAGGAACTGTAGGCCATCAAGATTTTTGTCTATTTAATTAACGATAAGAATTTCAAACCATGTTCAACTATTAGTCATCAAAAGGTTATGTTTAACTTTAGTTTTAGTTATATTTTATAAATGTGCCTAAACAAGAATGAATGACCAAGCGCATAATGACCAGTTATTAAGACAAGTTGTTATCCTTGTGGTGCATTAGAGTATACCTGGGCTATTCTATGAGTAAGCGACCCAAAGCTCAGAGAAATCTGTTTGGAACCATATATTGAAAGACAAACAAATAGCCAAGCTTTGACCAAAACCCCAAGAAAACAGTACACAATACCAAGACAATACAGAGCCAATGCTTCCATTTTATGTCAACTATATTTATTACAAAGTGCGACCTTACAAATAGCCAAACAAATAGCCGAAACAACGCCCATAGTCAATTACGTCATCAAGTGCTGAGTCAGAGCACACTTATACCAAAATTAGTCAACAGGATGAACAATAGATGTAAACATCCTGTCAAATTGTTATAATTACTGTGAACATTACTTTATTTACTTTATTTTTGACAAATTTTTCGAAAACATTTTATGAATATCCGTTTAAATATTTCCTATGATGAATCATCAAATAGTAACGGAACTGTTTACGATATAGAGCCAAATGATGAACAATTATTGTCAGAAATAAAAGAAAAATGTCCATAAATAAAATATTGACCATCAGTTTAAGGACATTATTTCAGAAAATTTGGTAGAGTGTATCGCTAAGAATACAAACTTACCTTCCGTTTAAACTGCACGTTTAAAGCAATCACAAATTTGTGAAGAATTGACTTCAAGACCAGTTTCGGAGAATCCAAACTTGGCACAATTACAGCCCGTGTCTTCCTTTAGTCAACCAATACCTCTTCAATTCAGTTTACCATAGTGGGCAAATTCTCTAAACAAAAAAATGGCCGCTGGTGGAGGAAATCTCAATGCTGAGGACATAACTCAAATTAAAGATATTGTAGCACAGAATATACACCACAACGAATCTCGTTTCCGAACTTTTACGGGACAACCTGAAGATTCCGTTTCTTGGTTCGAAGACTTTGAATACCAAGCTAATGCTAACGGCTGGCATGAAGAGAAAAAGAAGTCGAAAATGGGAGCATACTTCACGGGTGTTGGACGTGATTGGTATGCACTTCAAATTGAAGGAACAGATAAGACTTGGGCCGAAGTTAAAACATCATTCTTTAAACAATTTCTTCCGGTTGGTTATGAAACTCATCTTCGACGAGAGTTTCGTACTAGAAAACAGAAAATGTTTGAACCCTCGGCAAATTTCATTACTTCAATGCAAAATGTGCTAAAGAAAAGTCAACAACACTTGGACGAAGATGAGGCCGTCGATCAAATAATGAGTTTAATGCATACTCAAATGTATGAACGCCTTCGACCACTAAACCCACAAACTTTCGATGATTTGAGAAGATATTCAAATCTCATAGAAAATGCACTCAAAAGGTCTCAGGATGACGATGTCTCAGTTATGGCGATTACCGAATCTTTGGAAAATCTTAACACAAATCATCCTCGAAACGATTACATCAGAGGAAATGGAATACAAAGAAATTTTAGTGATT
The DNA here is from genome assembly GCA_034700165.1 of Galumnidae sp. Gr-Ori-00277. NCBI lineage: Eukaryota > Metazoa > Arthropoda > Arachnida > Sarcoptiformes > Galumnidae > Galumnidae sp. Gr-Ori-00277. Next base: position 3,018 of record JAQIXI010002177.1, read on the forward strand.
TTAATTATCGTACACAAAGTGGTCGACCTCGCTGTTATTTCTGTAATAGAATTGGTCATATTCAGAGCAATTGCTACCAAAGGCTCAATCAAATCGAATCCAATCAACCAAATAATTTTGGCCGTGGTAACAACTCTTGTCGTAATCGTGTAATACGTTTCGAAGATCAAAATCAGAACTATGAAAGATATGAACAAAACAGGAATGCTGGTTTCATTGATGACATTCAAAATAATGAACAAGAAGTTAATGTTTTCGGAGATTATGAAAATAATTATTAAGAAGAATATTAATTCACTTTTCAAATTGCTGTTTATCCCACAATATTAACACTTTCCTTCTTTTGACTTTTCCTTAAACTAATTCGTTCACCCTGATTCATCTCGAAGGAGGGCCCCTTTCATTTGAAACTGATGAACTTTTAAAGAGATATACTAGTAGCATAGGTAAAGCAAAATTGGGAAAGAATAAAAGATAATAAGTGCTACAAACAAAAGAAAAATTGATGAAATATTTCGAATCAAAAGTTATTTGAAGATATTTGCAAGCTTTAAACCCTTCAGAACAATTGTAAAATACAAGCCTTCATTTAAAAAAAATTGAATTCACTTAAAAGAGCGCAATATTTGTTTTAAAATAGAAAATAGAAAAAATTATTACTTGAAATTATTGAAGAAATGTCATATAAGTCGAATATAGAAATTAAGTGCACTTAAAAGTCTTACACTGAAACCATTCTAGCAATTTTGGAGCTCCATTTCTAAATTTTATAAGTATTTTCAGAGTATAGGATGGTATCCACGTGGAAATGAGAAACAAATGAAAAAAACTGAAGTAAATTAAGAAAAATGAGTCGATAAATATGACTACACTGCGCTCTCAAATCGGGAAATCAAGTATCACCAGTACTGGTATCAATTCAAGTTATTATTCAATTGGAAAAGACGCGTCTACAGTTGTATACAAATTAGGATAATATTTTGGTAAAAGAAATGTCACTAAAATTGATTACGGCTCTCGAAAACAATAATCCTGAGTGAAACTAAGGCTAAAAATATATTTATTATTCGAATGTAATAAGTGAATTTATTTCTCCTACAAAAACATTAATTCTCAAATATTTTGCTCATCTGATCTTAATTCAAATTTTAAACAAGGATGTGATTAGAAGAATAGTTTAAAAGAAATCAGAAAGTTCAAGAATACAAATGTTATCACGATAAAAGACAAGATATTCTTTTTTAAAAAAATATATGTTACCTTCCCTAATCACTAAAGTTATTACTTCAGATTCAACACAAGAAGTTCCTCTTGAAAATCAAGAGACATCAACATCAGGTCTCGGGAATCGAGAACTTGCTTAAAGAAGGCATCACTATCGCTCACTTCTGTTGTAAAAACGATGGCGAAAATTAGAAAAATAATGGACAATCTCGAAAACATCCTAAACAATTTCATTCAAATTATTTTTAGGAATCATTTCATAAACCACATAGTTATAAGAACACTTCTCTACATTTCCTTCGAGAGGTCAATGCAATACGTGCAAGACACACTACATATGGTTTTTACATTATTCTGAAGAAAAACAATCGGTTCAATTAGTTACTCAATTCTTTACGATTTTACAATTTCTGTCCGATTGTATTACGTTAAGCGAAAAGAAACTCATTTTTAAGGAGACAATTAGTTTAAATTATACAAGCTGACTCGCCCGCAATTGGTAGTCAATCATATTAAGACTCCTGTTTAAGACTTCTATCAATTATTCTATAATTTAATTTTATTAGAACACATTTAACTTTAATTTTACATTTCTTAAACTTTAAAATACCTACTTCCGGTTCTATTTCAGATAATGTATTTTACAGAGTAGACTCTAACCCAATTGTAATTTCTTTATTTGAGTCACTTCCGTTAATGTATTTTTCTATGAAAATCAATTTTTTTGTTACATTTTTTTCAAAATCTTCTAAGATTTACTTTAACTGATATTTTCTTTTCTTTACTAACATTAATTTTAATTAAAAAATTGCTATGAAGAAAAACAGAAGGAAAAAGAATCGACAGATAAAAATCGAAACTCCGGAATGGAGATCACTTTACAATACTATTTCTTCACGAATTCGAAAGAACCTGTTTTATTTTAGTGGGGAAAAGCCGATCCCATTGTTTCAAAATGTTGGTGTAATAGAACTCTCGAAAGAAATTAAAGTCACTTAACCAAGACGTCAGTCAATGTCTGAGTCCAGAAGTCCAGTATTCAAACCACAACACAAGATCACATACATGATAGAGAAACTATCAGTGGTCACCGTAGTTATCAACGTGGTTATCATCGATTAACTGTTCGCTATAACCGATATGGAAATTATTACAAAATTAAATATTTATAGATTTATTTAAGGCTAAATAATAACTTTATTTTACTCTAATTTTATTTAATTAGTTTTTAATATGTTATATTTGTAGCTATATTTTATGTCTTAATTTTATGCTTATTTTCGGATATAATTATATTTTAATCATATTTAGATTTGGATTGGACAGTTTTGTTACTTGAACTACTCAAGTATTTTACCAAGTTAAATTTGTATATTTTTGGTAACTTATACTACTAATATTACCAAGATAAATTTTTTTAATTTTGTTTTTAGACTTTAGACTTACTTTAAAAATATATAAAACAATTAAAAATTGAAAATTTGTTTTTAATAATTTGATTTAAATATTATATTACATTTCAATGATTATATTTTGTATAATTTATTTTTCTTATTATTTTTATTCTTATTATTATTGCTTAAGTTTTGGATTTTCAACTTTTTATCATGGTCAATTTTTATTATAATTTTTCTAATTCTTCTTTTTATTATATAATATAATAATCTTTAATTTAATGACCTAGTCCATTTATTTTTATTCTTTATTTTTAATTGTATTTCTAAACATTTATTATTATACGATAATTTTTTTTGAAGAAAGTGGTGTATTGTAGGCAATGATGTATATGTAAAGGAATTTGTTTATACAAACAAAATTCATGATTGAATTGCATTCAATATATTTATAATGAATTGTAAGTGTTTGTGCCGCTCACTCACTCTCACTCTTTCACTCATATATTATATAACTTTAGATATGTTTTAATGTGCGCTCTCCTTTTGTCTATTATTGATTTCATTAAAAAGTATTAAAACTATAATTGATTGATTGTGTCCTCCGATTCATGGCCTACAATAATAATGCGTGTATTAGTGTACGCGTGTTTTAATATTCCTGGGGAAATTAGTATAGTTGCAGTTAAAAATAAACTTGATCTAGCTAATTGGAGAGATTCTATAGCACAAAATCTATTAAAGGGGTTTTTGCACGCGATTGTATAAATTTAATGGAGGCATCTAAAAATAGTTATTAAAAACGCAAATTTGAACAAGAACATTTATTATCAAACAGTGCACACTTATATAATATTGATTAGACTGAATATAAACTGAACATCAATTGAACATAAAGTGAACATAAAGTCAAGTCTTGAGTAGTAACTTACTATTAGTAACAAGTATAATATTTATACAATTTAGAAAGAATGTAATACTAACAAAATATTTCTTAAAAAGAATGTGCAAATTAAAACAAAAACAGATATCTAATTTAGCTAGATAAATATAATAATTAACAAAAACGGATGCCAACATTTATATGTAGTTGCAATTTTTATGTTAAGCTAAATAATATTTTAAAAATTAATCAATGTGGTTTAATTATCTATAATAAAATTTTATTCTTAACAATAATTAAAAATTTGTTTTAAATAAATTTTATAAATATATTTGAATATTATTTGAATAACACAAATCGGAAATTAAATTTTAAATACTTATTATATGCTATAATAATTTATAAATTGTTGCCATATCTTGTGCAATCTTTTACCCAGATCTTCATTCCCTCCATTACCATGAGGTAAGCTTGAGTATAGCCATTAACACGATGGTCTCCAAACTTAGCCAATTTAACTGCCAATTTTCTAGCCTCTTCGTTGCAAGCTTCAATTTCATTAAATGCTTCATCTAATGCTTTTTCTGCGCTAATTTTTTTGTTATACATTTTAATATAAATATAGTTGAACCGCATTTGATTCTCTCTCACTTCTTTTTTAAGTGAGTATATCTCATTCATAAGAAAGCCTTGCTTATTCAAATAATCATTAAACATAATCCACTTATTTTCTTTAATAATATGGTCATTATGATCCAGGTCATTATCCCTTAAAAGGAAGTATTGGAGCGCTTGACTAATAAAACTTGTGCTACGAATTTCAATTAATTCCTTTTCAGTCAAACACTTTATCCCTTTATGAACGTCATCAATCCAGGTTGAATGAAAAAAAACCATCGATTGTAACTTGTATGAGATAATCTAAACCTGGTTCGCCAAATTGTTTTCTAGATAATTCTATCAAGATCATAAATAATCTTTCAAAATATCCTTTGCCTGGACATGTTTTATTCTTTAGATAGTTAGCCCAAAGTAAATACTCTGAAGAGATACAAATTTAAATGGTTTAAAGTAATTATAATATACATCGGAAATGGCAAATAACCTCGATTTACAGAGGGGTATTTGGCAAAATACCCCACCCTGGAGGCCAAAAACCTCGACAGACCTAGTGCTTGCCAATTTTTGTTAAGGTTTTCAAAATCTCAGGGGGGGTATTTTGCCGATTTTTTGTCCCGGGGGGGGGGGGTATACGGGTAATACTGATATTTACCATATCAGATATACACTCGTTTTCAAATCTAAGTTCACCTTTTTGTAGAAGGGTAGTTCTTGAACTAGATAAGCTAGAACAATTCTGTTTTTTGTATATTTTAAACATTATCTCTCCAGAATCCTATCAAAATCATTCATTTAATTAAGAAATTGAATGAATAAAATAATAAAAAGTCAAATTTTAAGACTTTTCCGAGTTTTTTGGCTCGGGTCTTTATAAAAATACAATTTTGAAATGATTTTATGCTTGCATCTAATAGTGGAAGGGGTATATTTATTTTGACACTTACATCTTTAAAATCAGTTAAGAAATAAAAAATTGATGAGAATCTGCAGATTAAGGTTTTGAGCTGAAAAGGTTAACATGAAAAACTTATGGAAAATTTAAACATGGTGAGACAAAAAGGTGCACTTAGATTTTGAAATGAGTGTAGATATGCATATATTATGCAATGGATAATACAGTATAATACACTATACATGTATATTCAATATAATACAATGAAAGGCAGAAATAAGGGAACCCAATCAAAGGCAATGCTTTTTCTATAGAGTAATCGTAAAATTCAGTTTAGATCAGTTTTTAAAAAATAAAGTAACTAGCATTTTTTACATACGCTTGAAAATTTCAAATATAATTAACTAATTATATGTTGAAATATTCAATAATTTTAATAGTCTTCTTAGAACTATTATCAAATGAATGTAATTCTCCTCTTATGCTGACTAAGTAGAAAGTTTAATAAACAATAAACAAATTAACTTATAGGTTTAGTATATTTAAATGAAAAATCCTTTTTTCCATAAATTACTAATTTATTTTTCTAAAACTGTTGTTATTTATAAAATATGTTTAATTTTGTAAAGTATTATGGATTTATAAATGAAAGCAACTAAAAATGTTTTATAATATGTTATTCTAAATATCTTTCCTAAAAATTTAGAAAATCAGGGCCAGGATAAATTTTATTCTATCTGTAATATATAATTGCACGTGCACGTGCTTACCCTCAAAATTTGTTTATCATTATTTTATATATAAATTTAATTAAATTTTATGATTTAACAAAATATACTTGGTTAATTTTAAAACAAATAAAAGAAATTCTTATAATAATAAAAAATTAAACCTGATGTATTTTGTTCCAAGTAGTCATCCAAATGAAATATCATCTGATTATATATCATTGCAATGCAAATAATATTTGGATTTCTGGCTTTGCAATAAAGCAATGGAATCATATTAGCAAGGTCTTTGTCAACTTCTATTCTTGGTTGAGAATTTTCTAGAATATTTGAGGCCAATTCCACCGCTTTAGTTCCATTTGGGCTGTCTGGTACAGGTAAATTTGGCATAGCTCTAATTTTAACTTGTAATAATTGATTGTAATAGCTCTCATCATTTGTTTCATCCATTTTATTTTTAACTAACTTTTAACTAATAATTAATAATTACATTTGTTAACTACCGTATTATCTCACTAATACCCACATGCCATTATAAACTTAATTTGATCAATAATTGTGCAATATCAATTTATCATATAAATTTAAATCAACATATTTACTCAATTGTATCCAAATATTTATAAATACAGTATAAGATTGTAACCTTATATTATGTATTTATACTATGTATATCAAATTTAATTATATGCATAAAGCGTAAATTTTAAACATTCAGTCAAAAAAAATACTATTTTGAAAACGAGGAAAATTTTGTAAACTTCTAATATTTAATAGATATAAAATTTGTTTGCTCTGATTATTAAATGGGAGCATATTTGAAACATTATCAAATTGAATTCCTTTTTAATTTGTAAGACGGTATGCAAAAATTAATTACAATATTTAATTCATTATATTCGATAATTTATGGACTTTGAACTTCCTCATTTTATCCCTCTGACACTCTCATTTAAATTATAAACTATTTATATATTTAAAATAAGTTTTAATATCTAATATAAGTTACAAATTGTAACTTACAATACATTTAAGAGATTTATCAATAGTTTTATTAGTTTTATTTAAATTAATAAAGAATTAAATTTATTCCAAATTAAACAATGTTTACAGAATAAACGAAAATATATATTACTTTTAATACCCAGGTATTTTGTAAAATATATTTAAAAACTTTAATTTAACTAAAATTAAATAAATATTAAATAATATATTGATTGACTTATTTCTAAAGGTAGGAATTAAAGGCACTAAAAATGATCCTTATATCATATAAGTTATATGCCCTATAAAAGGTTCTAAAAAGCATTTATTTTTCAAAAATTTAGTGATAATATCCGAGAGTTACATCATTTTTTTCTAAATTAATACTAATTTTTTCCTAATTACAGTAGTGCACTTTATTCTTGACTTTTTTCTTCAAATTCAAAGTATTCTTGATGTGATACGAAATATTTTGTTGAGAACATCCTAAGATATTAGCCATGGCCTTTTGAGTCTTCGGATTTGGATTCTTTGTCATATTCTTGAGCTTATTTATTTTGTTAAACTTTTTGAAATCCACTCCTTTTGGCCGTTGATTTTCTTGATGTAGAGTTGAGATTCTGTCGCGATTCTTGATTCTGTTGATGGTTCCTTTGCCAATTGGTGTCCCTTTCTTCTTCATATGGATGACGATCCTCGATTCTGTCCAGCCGGCGTCTTAAAGCCCGCGGACTTCTCCTTCTAACGTCGGGTTCACTTTTTTCGCCCCATTTTTGTTTTGATTTGTTTTTATTATTTTAATCAATAGATGGTGTATTTATGTATCTATTGATGTGCTACACATAACTTACAACCAATTAATTATAGAGTTATTTAATTTTTAAATCGCCCCGTTTCAGTCTTTGTGACCCTGTATATTAAAAACTTTGTTTTTATCGAGAATTGAATTCATTTTTGAAATTATTTCCTGTCTTCTAAAACTTGAGCTGTGGATAAGGATTGAGAAACAGAACCTAAAATATTAAGATTTTACAGGGTTTACTTTAATATTAGGATTTTTATTACAGGTTATAATTAATACCAAAGTTTATTTTATAAAACATCTGTGTATTTAATGTTATATACGTGTATATTTTCGCGTACAATCTTCTTAGGTATGATTTTTGGGAATTTCATGCTTAAATTATTTCAGATACAAAGTAAATAAATAAGATCATTTAGAAATTATAACAAAATGCCCATTTTGCCAATTTTTTTCCTAAAAGACTATTAAATATTTATATACAG
>JAQIXI010002178.1:0-11027 GCA_034700165.1 Galumnidae sp. Gr-Ori-00277
TTTCAATTACTCTATCTTTTTGATAAATCTTCATAAATGTAGTGATTATAGCTTTGCCCTCAAACCTTGTTTTATGATTATTTAGCAAATAATAGCACTTCAAGACATCGACTCCTCTTAGAGTCTCTTAAATAATAATTAGTATTTAACTCTTAATAGTAATTAGTAGTTAATTGAAAATATAATAATTTTTAATGAAATAACTTGTAATAGTTTTTATTTTTCAAACAAAATTTATTGAAATGAATAAATCTTTAAATAATTGTAAAATATTAATCGAAAAGAGAATGAGAGGGACATAACTCTAATATTTTCCAGTTTTTTGGTTCATTGAATTCTGTAAATGTTATGTTAGTTTTGGTCAAAAATATCGTCAGTTTTCTAACAAATAAAAAAACATTAATTAAATTATAAAAATATTGAAATATAATACTTATGTTTATAAATTTTCATTTCCTTATTGTCCTTGCTTATTCTTTGTTGGCTCAATAATCGAACTTTACCTGGTATATCAACAACAGGTATATGATGGTTAAGATAGTTATTCCAATAATGGTTCCAATTGCGTTTTGGAACTCCAGGTAACTTATTATTATTATTAAAAGACTCATCGGTTATCACTTCAAAGAAAACGTTCCAATAATGAGAGTAATGATAATAATAGCCATAAATTTTATCACAAATCTATTCATTAAATATAATTAAAACAAATTCATTGAATTAATTCAAACCTTATGTTTATAACCGTTGGTTATCGTCACAATAGTCAACATATCGTTTAAAAATTGTTTTGTAGGACAGACCTCATCGACAATCAATGGTTCAGAGCTTTTAAGTGATAGAATGAATTCATCTGACATTTTATGATCAAAACCTAAAAAATATAAATTTTAAATAATATTTAAATATAATAATAAATACCGCTTAGGGGTCGATTCAAACCAATATTATTAATGATATAAACTCCCGGTTCCAGAGTTATAGTAATTACTGGAGGTTTTAACAATTTTAACCACATGAGGTTTAGGTAAATATTTGCCACATTTTGTCCCAATATATTATCATTGAATTCAATTATATCTAAAGAGCCATCAATTGAAGTCTTGAAAAAGTGAATAAATAACTGAATATTAGTAGCCTTTGATGTCTTAATAATAAAGTTTTTCATTTGTTTGTTATCAAATGTTTCACAAACGACAGGAATAACAGTCTTTATATTATACCGGTAGTTATAAACAGATTCACAAAATTCTATTCCTTTGAAATATTGACGGAAGGCGTCAAAAGTAAGGGCAAAGTGTCCGCTCCAAAATTGTTTCAGTTTAAGTTTATTTCTGTTTTTAGTGTTTACATCTCTATAGTGGGGACAAATGTCCCGCCAAACACCAGTACTCGAACTGTAATTATATGTATTATATAAATGTATAATACGAATGTTTTCGATGACCTCTAAGTGTAATATGGGATAAGTTCTGTCTTTCTTAAGGAAATCCGATCCTTTTATTTCTTCAGAACAAATGGATTCCATTAAAGACATAGAATTATAGGAATTCATGAGTTTTTGCCAAATTTGATCAGATGTCAAACCATCAAAATTATTCCAAATATATGGAGTGTTAGTCAAAATAGTCAGTCCTTTCCATAGATTTCCACTCAACCCATGCAATGCTTTATATCCGCCAAACATTTCCGCCACCGCTTTCTCTATTAAAGGCACCCAAAGCTGTCGACGAACTGCTTTGGCGTAAACAAGTCTTCCGTCTCTATCACAGGGAAAGGTGTCGTTAATAGTAATGATTTTCCACTTTCCGTTCTGACACAACCGGATCTGATAACAGCCATCTTCTGACAACTCAGTGCTGACGAACAGCTTTTCCAACATTTCCTTATGTTCTGCCAGTAATGCGAGTCCTGACATTAGCCAAGAGTTTTCTATCGATCCCTGTCTCACATCCGATGTCTTCGGTGATCGAAATAGAGTCCATTTGAGTGAAGATTTTTGGTCGTCTCTGATATGATTGGGTCGAAGCCATTGATAGACAGGACTTAATTCCTTTTCGTTTGAATTTGAACTTAAATAAATTGGTTAAATCATTTTCTAAATAATTATATTTAAATTTATAAAAATAATACTAACCTGGTCATTCCTGTATTTGATTTTTGAATATTATTTTGTTGTTTTGAGAGATTTCTCCTAACAATTGAATTCTTATAATTTGTTGTCATTTCTTGAAGTTTAACTTAAAAATAATTAAATTTATTTTAATTTAATTAAGTATTTAATATTCAAAATATACTGAATTTAGTAATAATTTTCGATTAATTAGTTTTCTCACAAATGAATTGTATTATCAATTAAAACTCATTATTAATGACTTCGAATCGGAATAAAAGGCCTTTTTCAGGCCATTTCATTTTCTATTCTTATATACAATTATCAAGTTCAATTAAAATAAACCCCTTTAATATATATATATTGATATAAAATACTTGACCCTTACTAAAGTTTGTGACAAAATTAATGAGCACAAAAAAAACTTTTAAAATTTAATATAAAACTTTTAAATTAACTTTAAAACATAAATAACGAACGGAAATGGTTTCCTTTCGTCATTTCCTTTGTTTTGATGTGCCACATGTCCTATCAAAACAATGAGTTCAACAAGAATTGAAGACATCGACCACCATTCCAGCGCCCGCCAGACTGTCCTCTTCTTCTTCAACAATGGCACAACAAAACCAAAGGACATCGCGAAGGCCACTGGAATCCCTGGATCAACGGTTAGAAGACTAGTGGCCAGGATTAAACGCGGCGAGGGAGTGGAAAGAAGGCCAGGACAAGGACGTCGACCTATCCTTCACGCTAATGATAGGCGACGCCTCACTCAACTGGCAATTTCCCGAAGGAAGGACAGCTCCCAGCAGTTGGCCAACGAATTGGAGTCAAGAGGAAGTCCAAAAGTTTCTTCGCGGACCGTATTGAGGGCACTCCAAGTGGCGGGTTACAAGAAAATGACCCCCAGAAAAGTCCCCGCTATGACCAAAAGCCACATGGAAAAGCGGGTGAAATGGTGCCAAGAACACCTTGACCAAGATTGGTCCAAGGTTGTTTTTTCCGATGAAAGCTATTTCCAGCTTCATCGGAACTTGGTCAAAATGTGGGGCAAGACCCGACCCTCTGTCCCCTCCCTCAAACATGGACCATCGATAATGATTTGGGGAGGGATTTCAGAGAGAGGAACCACAACTTTGGAGATGGCCAGGGGATCCATAACCGCCGAGAAGTACCAAGAGATCCTCAACCAACACTTGGCTACAATGGATGTCCTCTATCCCAACGGCTACATTCTCCAAGCCGACAACGCGTCCAGCCATACTGCCAAATCAACAAGAAAGTGGCTGAATGACCGCAACATCGAAGTTCTGGAGTGGCCAGCAATGTCCCCAGACCTCAATCCAATTGAAAACCTCTGGGCATTAATGAAAAATGCCCTAGAAAAAGAATTAAGTAGGTCTGAAGACAGCTGGCTTGAGATCATCCAGCGAATTTGGGATGAAATTGTCCCAAATCACTTGGAGTCTCTCATCAATAGCATGCCAGACCGTCTTCAGAAGTGTATTGCGGCAAATGGAGCGAAGATTAATTATTAATTTTTTATTTTTTTAATTTATTTATATTTATATTAATTATTTTTATTTAAATGAATCGAATATATTTCTTAATTACTTATTAAATTGATATCATTTAGTGCTCATTAATTTTGTCACTAACTTTATACGTTGTATCATGGTCAAATCTTTATACAAACGAAAGGTAGTGACTAATGGCTATCAATAATGTTTGAAAAAATGTAAACAAAATTGATATTTGATTATTCAATTGAATTATAATAAATTTTAGTGCTCGACATTATTTATGATTAAATTCATTGCTTTCTCATATTTTCAAGTGCATATTTTAAAATTTCCTATCCCAATTGATGACTCAATAATGAGAAAATATTGAAACAACATGTGTCAATACAAAACATAAATATACTAGATAATTTTGAACTATTAAACAAGTTAATATCAATTTATATTACTATTATTAAAAGTCTAGACTCTAGAGTCTAGAAAATTTTATTTTAATAAAAAAATTTTCAGTTTTAACCTAATATTTTTGTTTTTTAGGAATAGGAAATTCTATATAAAAAGTATTTATATATTTTAATTAAATTATAAAATTAAAATAAATATTTGTTAATTTCTAGTTTTCAATCCCTTACAATGTGTTACATTATTTACGATTCATTTTTAAGAATCGTTGTTATTGACAACAGATTCTGTGATTCATTCTTTGAGTCACACTTATTTCGTTAGAATATTTAGACCTTTAGATACCAGTTATTATTTTAAAAATCATGAATAACTAATTAATAATATTATATTAAAAATATTGAATTCAAATGGTATCAAAGAATTAGAGGTGAAAATTATATTTTTAGGGGAAAAAATGTCAATCATTTCATCGATAAATACATTTGAGTCTCATTTGAGTTAATTGATAAATAATAGATTTCCTGAAGTGTTGGCTAAAATTGGCCACAAAATCCCTCTTAAAATTATATTCAGTAACCGCTTAAAGTATATGAAAATAAAAATTATAAGCATGGAAAGGAACATGCTATTACTTCCAAGGTGATTCAGAAAATAAAATGAATTTGAAGTTTATATTATGTAAAAATGATTCTAAATAGACTTTTGTCATTGATACAGATTTTCAGGTAATTCATATATATTTGTTTCAAAATGATCAGGGTGATTTCCAATCCATTAAACTTTACTAAGAAAAGATAGAAAGTGATGAAATGTTTACGCATTTGTTATAAAGTTGGTTTTATAAAAGCTTTAAATAAATTCAATTATATATTTGGCTAACAAAAATAATATATAATTATTACTTTAAACTAGTTTAATTTTGATTTAAATTAACTAGACTAAACTAACTTCACTTAAATTAATTGTGTATTATATGTAAATCAAACCCATATTATTAAATTTCTTTTTAACCTTATAAATATAAATATATGATAATTAAAACCAATAAACTTTATATGAATTTTATACTTGATTATATTAATAATTTATTAAATTATATAAAATTGTTTTGAATACTACCTTTTTATATAATTATATAAATTATTAATATAATTTATCAATAACATTTTTATAAAATAATTTATCCTTAATGAAAAAGGTATTTTTGCCAATTAAATTAAATGTTCAAAGAAAATCAAAAATCGATTTAATGTAATCATGTTAAAACAAAATTTTTGCTTAATTCCAAATTAACCTAAATTTCAATCAGCATAAATTTAGAATTTACAGTACAAAATATAATCTTGTTTAATAGACTTTGTATATAAGATTTATATTGCTTTATGTAATTCCTTAAACTCAATATATTTTAATATTTGAATTTTTTCAATTTATTTCTCAATCAATCGAATCAATATATAACCTTGCAAAATAAGTAGAAAAAACGTTTTTTATTATTAATATAATGAAATATTAATTGAAGCCATTTATTGGGAAAAAAAATTCTTAATATATACTACAAATAAAATTATTAGGAATTAAAAGAAAATTTTTTTTATTAATTCTAATTAGTTTTCTATTTATAAAAAAATGAACTTGTCATTTTTAAAAAAGGATATTTCACTTTGTCGTCAAATAAAATACGAAAAAAATATTAAAGGAATTAATTTATTAGCAGTAAATTCTGAAACTCAAGGTTTTCCTCATTTATTTTACAAAAATTTAAAATCAAAGGAATATTATTGTGGTGCCATGGTCATTATTCTAGAAATGATAGAAAAATTCACAAGTATCAGGTAAATAAATTAAATTAATTTTTAAATTATATAAATGTTTATTCAATAAAAATATTATACCAAATAATTTTTATTTATAGATTTGGTTTTTTACCCAAAGGCAGTAAAATATCATCAAATTTTTCATTTCGACCTATAGATACATATTACCAAGAATTATACAAACGTGCAAACTATTATAAAATATCAAATATATTTGGATTTATACAACCGAATAGAATACTTGGAAAAACTCTAAAATGTATAATAAAATACCATTTATATCAGACATGGCAAATAGGGGGATTTCAAAATCCTTCTTGGGATTTTGAAAACTTAACATTAGGTCTATAGACAGGCACTAGGTCCGTTGAGGTTTTTAGCTTCCAGGGGGTAGATCGAGGTTTTTTGCCATGTCTGATTTATATAAATATAATAATATAAATATTTTTTAAATAAAGCTAAACATTCACTACTCTATCAACTTTTATGTCTGGATATTGAAGTCATTTACACAATAATCGCATCGATTGTTGTCTTATCTTTAATAAACGCATTAAAAAGAAATTTTATAAAAGAATTCCTTCAAAATATTTGGTCTAATTTTACAATAATTCTTTCCGATAACTATTCGATACGAATAAATAAAACAAATAAACTATTGTCGGGCGTATGGCTTATGTCGTGCACTGTATTATTGGCTGCTTTTTCAGGAAAAATGAGAGATAGGGTTATGAATCCGACAAACATTCAAATGATTAATTCATTCGAAGACTTATATGAATGGAAAAATTTGAGCATACAAATTTCTCAAAATCCTCTTTACATTTACCTTGTAAATCACCCAAATACTAATAAAATTACGGATAAAATTTTGCTAGATATAAAAAAAAGAATGAAATTAAATTTTCATCAATTCGATTACGAATCGGTACGGAAAGGCTCTTCTGTAATATTAGCCAATAAGAATGACCTCGAGTTTATCAAAAATTTTGTATTCCCTGAACAACATTTTCTTGAAGATATTGATTATCATATCTCGGAATTTGGGTCAACCACTCAAACCTTGGTTATTACCTATTTGGCCAACAAATTGAAGATTGAGCATGTACAAATGCTCAATTTAATGTAAGAATTTTCGAAATCTTTATATCTAGAATAAGTATGCTCAGTCTTCAAGGCTGAGCCGTTCAACTACAGGGAAATTAGTTTTTAAAAACCAAAAATGGTGTCAGATTAACTCTTTAACACATGGCTGCCTATTTAGAAAGAATTGACACACCCTTATTTTTTGTTATTTAAAAACTAATTTCTCTATAGTTGAACGGCTTAGTCTTGAAGACTGAGCATACTTAATCTAGAACATTTATTGAATATCATATATGAATATTGAATAAAAATAATGAGTTTTTCAATATTCGAGATATAGAGGTTTGACCTTTATTTTTATTTTTAATAATTTGAATTATCTAGCATGAACATTTTAAGGGAAAGTGGCATTTATGAAGAGTTGAGCAAAAGAATTCTGAATATACCAAGATATGATATGCGAATAATTACTTTTTCTAATGATATTTCAAAGATTAATCTGAATCATTTAACGTCAATATTTTACTTAATTATTATTTTCAATAGTTTTTCAACTCTTATATTATTTTTTGAATTATTCTTTCAAATAATTAAAAAAATTCTATCATTAAAATAATTTTCATTTTTAATGTTAAATATATTATAAAATTAGTTTAACAATAAAAACATAATAACTTAAATTTCATTCAATCTTATGTAGAAAATTGTATAATTTAAGCAAGGGTAAGGAAAAATGTCTTAAAAATCTTTTAAATATAATTTCTTTAATATTAAATAATTTCTAATAAAAAAAAACTTTAAACAACAAAGATTTCGGTCTAAAGAAAATTTTAAGGGATGTTATGTTATTAAACGTAATAAAAATAGAATAATTTATTACATACATTTTGTTCTGTAAGTTGTATTAAAATATGCTTGTTGAATTATTTTCAATAGCTTATTAATTTATTCTTTTTTGTTTTGTATTGTTGTCTTGGTAAAATATAAATTTTTAAAGTTAATTAACAATTCAACATTTAAAACACTATAATTATGTGTTTCAAAACTTTTAAATGTTTCACAAAAGTGACTTATTTTTTTCAATATTCAATATATTTATATAATGTATATGTATTCAAATATATAATTGTTTTAATAAGATTAATTTCGACAGAAAATATATTTTTTTACTTTAGTTATGCTAAAAATTGTTAAAATCATTATTATACTTAAATGTTATACTAGGTATATTTATATGCTATATCTGAAAAAAATTCTTGTCGAAAATTAATGTTCTGACTGCAAAAGTGCACAACGATTGCCGTCTGATAGGGATCGTAACAGTGGTTATGAAACGTAAAAATCAATTAATTTAACTTAACTATTAATATTATATTAATAAAACATTCATTATTATTATAAGTTAATATATTGATTTTATAATTATCAATTTAATTGTTCAATATTATAATTTAGTAGAGAAAAAAAGTAAGACTTTTTAAAATTACTTTTTTTTATTCTTAAATACTGTTATCAATTTTCTTTAAAAAATAAACCCTTTAATAATTAATTGAATGTTATATGTTCTATCTTTAATTTATGTTGTATCATGTTCAAAACCCTATTATAATGAATGGAAATGACAAAAGACTTTCAATAATGTCTGAAAAATATATTTAAATATTTTACGATAATTTGTTTTATGAATTCGAAATTACTAATCGACATCATTCCTTGGTTAAATATTACTATTCTTCTTGAAAAGCGCGATTCTTATATATTCATATCCTAAATTATAATGATGAAAATTATTCCATATAATTTAAACTAGAATAATAATATTGTTTTAATATTTTTGAGAAAACATCTATTAAAACAATTGTTTATTATTTTAAAATAAACATTTTATTAATAAATATTTCAAATTAAGTTTTAAAAATTCAAAAGAAAATATTTAATTAGAAAAAATAACTAATTAGTTATTAATTCAAATTAATTATTATTCTATTTAGAAGAAAAATGGACTTATTATATGAAAATAATATTTCTTTCTGTCGTCATATAAAATCCGAACAAAATATTACAGGAATTGATTTATTGTTTGGTGTTTATAAAATTCAAGAATTTCCTCATTTATTCTACAAAAATGTAAACTCAAAAGAATATTATTGTGGTGCAATGGTCATTATTCTTCAAATGTTAGAAAAATTTGCAAGTATCAGGTAAATATTTTAAATAAATTTCTAAATAATATAATTGTTTATTCAATAAATAATATTTATAACAAGTAAATTCTATGTATAGATTTGCCATTTTACCTAAAGGCAGTAAAATATCACCAAATATTGAATTTCGTCCAAAAGATACATATTACCAAGAAATATACAAACGTACAAACGTTTATAAAATAACAAATATATTTGGATTTATACAACCGAATAGAATACTTGGAAAAACTTTAAAATGTATAATAAAATTCTTAGATTTATATAAATATAATTAAATAAATATTTTTTAAATAAAGCTAAACATTCACTACTCTATCAACTTTTATGTTTGGATATTGAAGTCATTTACACAATAATCGCATCGATTGTTGTCTTGTCTTTAATAAACGCTTTTAAAAAAAAAATTTTAAGAGAATTCCTTCAAAATATTTGGTTTAATTTTGCAATAATTCTCTCCGATAACTATTCGATGCGAATAAATAAAACGAATAGACTATTGTTGTGCGTATGGCTTATGTCGTGCACTGTATTATTGGCCTCTTTTTCAGGAAAAATGAGAGATAGGGTTATGAATCCAACAAACATTCAAATGATTAATTCATTCGAAGATTTATATGAATGGAAACATTTATTCATTCAAATCTCTGCAAATCCTCTTTACGTTTATCTTGCAAATCACCCTATTCATAATAAAATAACGGATAAAATTTTATTAGATATCAAACAAAGAATGAAATTAAATTTTCATAAATTCGAATACGAATCGGTACGGAATGGCTCTTCTGTAATATTGGCCAATAAGGATGACCTCGAGTTTATCAAAAAGTCTGTATTTCCTGAACAACATTTTGTTGAAGATATTGATTATCATATTTCGGAATTTGGGTCAACCACTCAAACTTTGGTCATTACCTATTTTGTCAACAAATTGAAGATTGAGCATGTACAAATGCTTAATTTAATGTAAGAATTTTTGAACTCTTTATATCTAGAACATTTAATGAATTTCATATATGAATATTGAATAAAAATAATGAGTTTTTCTATATTCGAAATATATTTTCATGTATTTTTATATTTAATAATTTGTATTATCTAGCATGAATATTTTAAGAGAAAGTGGCATTTATGAAGAATTAAGCAAGAGAATGCTGAAGATACCAAGATATGATATGCGAATAATTACTTTTTCTAAT
This sequence comes from Galumnidae sp. Gr-Ori-00277, assembly GCA_034700165.1. Lineage (NCBI taxonomy): Eukaryota > Metazoa > Arthropoda > Arachnida > Sarcoptiformes > Galumnidae > Galumnidae sp. Gr-Ori-00277. The sequence continues at coordinate 10,348 of JAQIXI010002178.1, forward strand.
GATATTGAAAATATTAATCTGAATCATTTAACGTCAATATTTTACTTAATTATTATTTTCAATAGTTTTTCAACTTTTATATTATTTTGTGAATTATTCATTCAAACAACAATTAAAAAATTCAATCATTAAAATAATTTATTTTAAATGTTATATAAATTATAAAATTACTTAAACAATAAAAACCAAAAAAATTCAATTTCATTCGAACATAATATATAAAAATTATATTTAATAAGTTAAGAGAAAAATTTTCTGAATATTAGGAGAAATATTTTCAAATTAATTTCTTTAATTAAATATAATACATACAAATATAATACAATTAAATAAAAACATAATAATTTGGTTAAATTTTTTCTTTTGGTTAACAAAAAAGTAATTATTTTAAAAATATAAACACAAATAACTCAAATTATTGTGGCCTCAGGTTTGTGACCACTTGTAAGTGACTTACCGTGCAGATATTAAACAACTTAACGGCAATTGATTGGTCAGGGCTAACCAGCTCATTCAGCCGTCATAAATTAATTCATTAACATTAGTTTCCTTTTAATTAATTCATAATTTAAATGGATTATTTATCTATAAATTTATTTTGAAAATACAGTAAACTCTGTCTGTTATGGATCTGTGTGTTATGAATCTCTGTGTCTTATGAACAAGATCAAATGATTTGG
>JAQIXI010002179.1:0-11027 GCA_034700165.1 Galumnidae sp. Gr-Ori-00277
TTATTATTCTGAAGAGCCTCAACCCATTTGGGCACTGCCTGGTGCCATATCAATGCGTGTCCCCTCACTTTCATGTTGTGCTGTTTAGCGAAGTCCATAACCTGTTCGGCCAAACCATAGTTAGGCTGTCCTCGATTATTCCCAATGGGATCCCATTTCATTTCCCACTCCGCGGTAACAAAATTAAACTCTTCGGCCGCCACTGACTTATACTGAGCCTCACTTAAGTGGCCGGAGTTGACGGCAGTGCCCACGTATATCTTGTGCGCCTTATCTCTCAGATGAGCACAGCATGACCTGGAATAAAATGAAATAATTAGAATTATTTAATTTTATAGATTTTTGCTTACGTTATGAAAATCAATAATAAAATGAATTTCATTTTTCTTCGCAAATGTTTTATCGATAATCAAATAAAACTGAATTATTGGCTAAAATTTTTTTAACTTAAATAGTTTTTAAGAATATTTATCATGTTAATCTAAGCCAGGTGCTATATTCCCAATGAATTTATCAGTTGTTGTTCTGTTTTTTAAAATCAAAATATTCTATCACTTGTTTAAAATCTTGACCAAGGACAAACTAAGTAATTGAACAGAAAAAAATTATTTTATTTATCAAGTTTACTTGGCATTTATACAAATGTATCTAGTTAATTAGTGACTTTGCAGGTATTTAAGGCTTTAGTTTATTAGAAAACTATAAAATTTACTTAATTATGATGCGACCACACAATCGGAGGCATAGACTAAATGCACGTAATTTAGCATGGTAACAATAGTTATACATGCTTAAAACTGGAAGTATCAAATAAGGAATTTATAACAAATAAGGGATTTTTACTCATACCTAGATAAATTATTTCAAACAGAATGCCTGCAATTTGTTTGGTAATTTTATTTTAAACAAGGTCAAACAAGGAAAACCATTCTATATACTACCTTTACTCTGTAAATGTAGTGAAAAACTGTAAAATAAAACACACATTCAGTGATGGCCACGGAACACTTGACAGGGGGGTATAACTTTTTTTGGCGACTTTTCTCGAGACAGGGAGGTATAGGGGGTATTTTTAAAATGCCTCTAAAACACCTAGTAGGTCATTTTAAGATGTTTTTGGTATAAATGGATAGATTACATTCTTTTCTAACGTATTTAATCATTATTAAGTCAAAAACTTAACAATTTAACCAAAAAACTTGTAATCTTCAAAAATAAATCTTTTGTTTCTATAAAAATATCAAATTTACAGCTTTTGGGTAACACTTAAAAACTGTAAATATGATGCTTTTATGCATTTTAGTTATGTTTTCTGCTATTTTGTTTATTATTTTCAGCTTTTTAAATCTATTTTTTATTTATTTTTCCTTTTTTTACATACTTTTTCTCTTTGTTTTTTCCCCGATGCTCTGGGGAAGGGGTACTTCGTCGATCACAAAGGTTATTTGGGCTATACCCATCTATATATATGTAAGATATCCCCCACTTATTCTTTTGACAAACAAAAACATACCGTTTTATTTGACTTATCCATTTATAAGCCGTTTTAGCTAACAAAAGATAAATGTTGATTAGCTAGATACTTTCATTCTTTTAAAACATTTGTTCAAACAAACAGCTGTTCATTAAAATATAAATTAAATAAAACAATCGGTGCTTTATTTTAAAGTTTGTTAAAAAAATTACTAAGCAAATTTAATTTATTCAATTTATAGAACAATGAATACCATCTATTGTTCAAAAAAATTATTAAATGTAATAAATCAAATTAATTCAATTTACCATTATTCATCTTAGTGGCAAATTAAATTATATTTTTCTTCTATTAAAGGCAATCAAAAATCTTCCCAAGGTGTTTAAATTAGAGTTCCAACTTTGAACCCTTCTCTTGCAGATCAGTAAGGGAAGGAAAAGAAAGGGAAGGGATCCCCTTTTAGTTTTGGCTAAACACTTAACGCGTTGTACTCTAATACTTTATACAATTAATAGATAAAGTGCTCAAAAAATAAAGAGATTTAATATTGTAATATTTTTTTATACAATAATATTTTTTATGATAAAAATGACTCTTTATTCTTTCAAAGGTTTATTAATATTTAATATTTATTAAAATTTATTAAAATTTATTAAAATTTAAATGAAAACAATTGATTTAATATTAATCTGAATTACAAATTAAATGTATTTTCCAGCATTTTAGATAATTTTTGTTTTAAGGGAAGGGACGGGAAAGGTTTGGAAAAAATTCTTAAGGGAAGGGAAATGATTCCCTTCCATGAAATCTCTAAGGGAAGTGAAGGGTTGGAAAAATAAAATTAAAGGAAAGGAGGGGTTGAAAAAATTGGCGAAATTAGGAACTCTACAGCCGTTATCAAAACATGGAAAAATTCAATGAAATTTCACACTATTTTAGTTATTTTTAAGCAGGGATGTCAAATGTAGAGGTATTCGATTTATGGCTAAAATATTGAATAATCGGGAAAAATGAGAAAAATCCAAAAGATGGTTGTTATTATTAATAAAAGTAGCAGAAAACACAATAAAAATTCGTTAAAACGTCATAAAAAACGAATTTTTAGAATTTTTTTTTAAAACTCCAATTTTTCCAAAATTTTAAAAAGTCGTTTTTTGTCACAAATTCTGAATATAATGCTTCAAAAAGTGATTAAATACGTTAAATATGATTGAATTTTATGTTTTTAAGAGGAAAAACATCTAATATGCGATTTTTAGCATTTTTTCAAGATACCCCCCTAATATACCCCATAAGCCGAGATTTTGATAAATTTCATTATAAAAAGTTATAGTTAGAAATATCTGCTTTTTTAATCTTTTAAATTAATTCGGAAATTATTTCTGGTTCGGATCGGTTCGTATTTAATGATTTAGTTTCGGATCGGGTTTGAAACTTTGCCCCAATTTTGTGGTCTAATGTGAAATATATAATAATTATGTAAATGTAATTTAATATAAAAAATGTCTATTTTTACATAATTTTTGAATTTTGAATCTATTTAGTAAATAATAGAAAAGCAATTAAAATTAAACAATTAATATTAATCTAGATAAATATATAGATTTAGATTAAATTTTAATAAAAAATAGAATTTTGTAATAATTGTTAAGATATTTATTGATTTTGTAAATAATATTTATTTGATTCAAATAATGAAATATTTATTTATATTATTGTTTTTGATTGTATTCATTGAAAATAGTGACCAATATTTTAATTTTGTAAGTATTTAAACAATTAAAATCATTATAAAATATTAACATGTACATATTTGTTTCAAAAAGTCAGTACCAAAATCATTTTTAAAAATGCCAAGATTGGGTTGGAGAAAGAAAGTAAATATTACATCAAAGATAGAGACACCAAAACCACTATATTTCAATAATACAGAGAAGTTTAACAACCAATCAATCACTCGGATTACGGGTCAGTCAGTGCTAAAACTTTGGAAATCTATTTGAATTAAAATATATATTAAGGACTGAAAACTAAATGCTTTGAAGACTTGGGATGTTTGGAAAGCGACTACTTTTTCCATACCCTCACAAAATTTCAACTCTCGTTCTCAGATCCAAAACAAATAAACGCAACTTTTAATTTGTTTACTAGAGCTAATAGTTATAACTCTCAAATTTATGACTATAAAGTGAACAACTTTAACACTTCACATTCGCTATTCAATGCCAGTCGTCCCACAAAGTTCATAGTTCATGGATTTATGAGTGGATTACAAAAGGCTACCTGGATGACTGTAAGCAAGCAATGTTCACAATTAGTATGGCCAAAAATTTATTCAAATGAGCTTATAATATGTTGAACTTCTGTCACCCATAGAGAATTACATTCATTGTCTATGCAATAGACTCTGTTGCATAAATTCAAATTTATCGAATTTATGATTTTGGTCATGCTAAATTTATGAAAAATATCAATAATTTCTTTTTTTCAGGAATTAAAGGATTTTTTATTGAATGAAAACGATTATAACGTGTTTGCCATCGATTGGTCAAAAGGGGCCCATTCTTTCAATTATTTCAAATCTGCTGCCGATACCCGAGTGGTGGGCGCTATGATTGCTTTCTTCATCAATAGACTGGTTAACATAACCGGGGCCAAAACAAGTGATATGCATTGTATTGGTCATAGTCTGGGCGCTCATACCTGTGGTTTTGTTGGTCAACGCATTAAAAATCCACAGTTAAAAGAAATAACAGGTTTAGACCCGGCCGGACCCGGTTTTCTTCTTAGTGAGCCAAATACTCGATTGGATGAAACAGACGCTAATTTAGTAGTCGTTCTCCACACAAACGCTGGAGTTTTCACCCAGGAAGGTTTATTAAATTGATTTATTAATTAATTTATTTGTGTTAGAGTTATGATTAGGGCTTATATACACAATATCTTTTCCCAAATTTACCATGATAACTTTGAGCTATAGTGTTGTTCTTTTTAATTTTAAATAGCACTGAATTTTAGTATTTTTTAGATTTAAATTTTTTTTATCATTTGTAGTTTTCTAGATACAAGTACCGCAAAAGTCTAAATTAGAGACCGAAAAAGTTAAGATTTTGTATTCCCTTCCGTTCCCTTTAGGAATATTTTCATTCCCTTCCCTTCCCTTCCCTTGCTCAAATTTTTAAAGGATTCCCTTGAAAATCCCTTATTCCCTTAATTAGTGTTAAAATGCATTTATTTTATAATTTTTTTTATTAAGTTATATTATAAAATTTTTAGTTTATTAAAGTTAAATCTATTCACTAGAATTATCACTAAATTAATTATTAATAATTTTTTGTTTTACGGTCATAATTATAAAGGCAAAGATGATATGGAAAAATTCAATATATTTTTAGTTATTTACGGCTTAATTTTGCTTGAAATCCTGTTATAAGGGAATTTTAAGGGAATTTGCAAATTAAAAGTAATTCCCTTCCCTTCCCTTAAATAAATCTTTATTCCCTTTCCTTTGAAATTCCCTTTAAGGGAAAGGGAATCCCTTATTCCCTTTAAGGGAAGGGATTCCCTTTTCGGAGTCTAGTCTAAATCTGACCTCCTCTGTCCCCTCCTCCTCTCAATATTTTGGGAAACCAAAGGCAGCAGAAATCTAATTTATTTAGGAATTTATTAAAATAGTGTAATTTTTGATCTAGGAATAGCATACGACAAGCTTGTAATGATGTGATGTACTTTATTTTATTTCAAACTTGTAAATTAAAATTTATTTTTCTTATCTCTAATTTTCTTGCCTATTATTTTTATATTCTAGCTCTTTCTTCTGCCACTTCTTTTCAATTGACTTCATTATTAGGCAATAATAAACGTTTAGGAGATTTTGACTTCTGGCCAAATGGAGGTAGGCCCTTTTTCTCTAACTAATAATTTACATTGAAAATTATTATTTTTAAAATAAGCTTTGTCAAACAAAATGATTTATATTTATTTGTTAATAATCTAAACCTGAAAAAAATTATATTTTTTAACGAATTGATATTAGGCTCATCACAACCCGGATGTGAACTATTCAAGAGTGCAAAACATATCATAAGTGATTTGAAAGGTAGGAATCAAAGCGTAAATTAAATAATCAAAAATGTTGTCAAAATTTTATCTATTTTATGTTTTAGGTCTCATAGCTCTATATTTACTCGAATTATATATACAGGTAGTTCTCGATATATCCTAATTGTTTGCGTAAAGAAATTGGCTAGGTTATATCAAGTTAGCCTAAAACTCAATATAGAAAACAGTTTATTACAAATTGATTAATGGAATAAATAATAAGTTATCTTCCATTATTTTAGAACTTTAAAGAAAATCCTATATTAATTATTATCTAATTTGTTAAAAGGTTTTTTCAGGAAACTCTCATTGAGACATAAATTATATAATATTAGTGATTAAATTGAATATCACTCAATTATGAAAGTTATTAAAAACAATAGGTTTTCATTCAAATAAATAATTAAAAGTTTGAGTTTACACTTTCCTCAAAATTATTTGGTTATATCAAAGCACTTTTTTTTAAGGCCTTTTGTTAAATCAAATTAGAATATACCAAAGGAATTTAACACCCTTATCATAACAGTTGACTGTGTTAAATATGTGTTTGGTAAGAGCTTTTGGTTAAATTGAGATAGGATAAATCAAACATAGACTGTATATATAATATTTATTGAGAAAAAATGCATTTCAAATGAAAATTCCATTTCATTTATTGAATATTTGATAGATTTATATTTCAATATATTTTCTTATTGAAAAATAATTGGTGGGTGTAAAACAAAACTATATACTACACCTTAAGGCGTAAAAGTTGTTAAAAATTGCTTCATTATTTAGAAAAGAAAATTTCACTGAAAATACTTTAATCAGGGATGCCCAAAAGATGGAGTCTCAGGGGGGTTCCAAAGTTATATTTTTGTCAAAATTCAGGGGGGGTATCAGGAAGGTTATTTTTGGTAAAACCTAAAAAAATTGCTAATTTTTCAAATATAAATCGTTTTATTAATATCTTATAATAAACAAATTAAAGCTTCTTAGTAAAAGGAAAATCATTTTTGTTAAAAATTACAAGTTTTTTGATCAAACTTGTTCAATTTTGGTCTTATTTTTGATAAAACACCTTAAAAATTATGAAATTTTGGGGATTTTTTAAGAAAAAACATTTAATACCACGTATATCGTATTATTTTACAATTTTTTCTTAAAATTTTTGAAAAACCGAAAACGCTAAGCGCCGGCTCAGTTTTTCTATGGGGAGGGGGTTTGTTTTCCAATTTTTCCTATGGGAATATTTTGCCAATTTTTTGGTCCCAGGAGGTTATTTCCCTTTTGGCAATCCCTGACTTTAATTGATTCTTTTTTCGATAGTGTTTTGGCAAATAAATGCCTGCAATCATCAAAAGGCCTATTATTACATATTAAGACTTCAACGAAGCGAATGCCAATTCATTGGCTATCAGTGCAAAAATTATGCTGAGTTTGAAGAAGGAAAATGTGCCGATTGTGGACCGGATCAACAAAAATGTAAACCAATGGAACTGAGTATTGATCAGAATTTTTTGGATCCAACTTTTGTATCATTTAGTAAATCATCACTAAGTAATTATTTCTTCAAAACCAATGACATCGAACCCTATTGTCTATATCATTATCAAATCTTGGTAAAAATATCATCAAATTCACAATTGTAACTAATATATAAGTATCTGTTAACTGGCCTAGGTAAAAGTATCTAAAAATAGTAGTCCTAAAGTGAGCGGTCAAATTGAGATATCATTAGATAATACAACAAAAGTGTCGATAAGTCGTTCACTAAAATTGAAACCAGACCAGGATTTGGATTTCATAGAAGGGGAAAGCTATACTAGGTTATTTCTTGGTAATAAACCATTAAAATTAAGTGATCGTATAACGATAAAGTGGTTGTCATTTAAGAATTATATGATTCAAATCGAGAAAATATCCATCAAATATATGAGTCATTTTAACGAAAGGTTTGTTTATTTGATTTCTTCTTAAAATATAATTATTTTATTGATTTCGTTGAATAGCATTCGTTTGAGTAAATCTATTGAAGTCTGTGATACGGAAGGAATGAATCTATCGAGTGGTGACACAATTGAATTTTTAAAATGTTAATTAATGTTTTTTCCTTTTATTATTTGCAATTAATCAAGTATATTTATAGAATATTTGTATGCTTTGAATAATTACCATGCAACTTTCAAGCTAGAATAATTTGTAAAATAATGTAATTTTAATTTTGATATAAAAAATAGCGAAATATATGTTTTTTGTCTAAATCTTTTACCTAAGCAATTTATCTATTGCTTATATTTAAAATACATTTGTAGCGCTTAGACTGGTTTTTGACGAAAATCAGACAAAGGTGGTTAGTCTAAGGGCTCTTCGAGATCTGTTAACACATTGGGGTTTATACTCGCTGATGACTCGGGGTTAATTTAATGCATTTAAAGTACTTTTCAATAATAATTAGTTTTTATTCACAAAATAAGTCGATAAACATTTGAATCGTTAATTAAAGGTTTAAAAGCTTTAAAACATTGTATTAAAAGTAAAAAAGGCAAAATGGCCTAAAACTGATGAACGAGTCGATCACTAAAGACAACCGTACTGAATGAAAGCCAAAGCAAGACTGAAGACAAAGTATCCCAACTCTCGACTATATGCTGAACTCTGACTCATGACTTCCGATTCTCGAAAGTTTTCGACGCTATAGTTGTAGTGCTGACCTTCAAATAGCTTTTGCCTAAAAGTCCTATCTTTTTAATCCTTTTGTTTTGAAGACACTTTCCTAGAAATAATCCCCTTGACCCTCTGTTGGGTCAGTGCTCTTTCGAGGAATCAACTAAAATAAAGGAAATCAATTAATGGTCATTAAATTAGTTTCGGTGATTTGAGGCGATATTAGGCGGTTGCGGGGTTTTCGCTGGCGATTCTTAGCTGCGCTACACATTGTATATCACTTGGTAAAATAATGAAAACCACTTAATTGCAACTAAGAATATAATAGGAATAAACTAATACTAAAACTAGAAGAGACTGAAAATCACTAACTATGCCTAATTAACAATGAGTGGTGGACCTTTTCTTTATTTATTAACAAAAGAATATAAGTTAACCATTAATATTCAAATAAGTATTTTTCCGTCCAGAAAAAAATGTAACTTTCTCTTCCATTAATTACAAAAACCATGGATGGCGAAAGGAACGAGTCTCAGGTCCCGGTTGTATATTTTGGTAATTCTTCATAAAACTGCTAATTTTTCACATATAAATCATTTTATTAATATCTTATGATAATCAAAATAAAGCTTTTAAGTTAAAGGAAAAGCAAATATTGTCAAAATTGCGAGTTTTTTTTACAAAAATTATTCATTTTTGGTCTTATTTTTGATAAAATACCTTGAAAATAATGAAATTCTATGGAATGTTTAAGAAAAATATCAAAATATCTTTTTTATCGCATTATTTCACAAATATGTCTCAGAAACTTCGAAAAACCGGAGCCGGGACGGAGGGGTGCTATTTGTTATAATTCTCATAAAAGCAATGATTATAAGAGTCACCCCAGAATCAATTCCAAATGTTATATCAGAAATGCTTCCATAAATTACTCCATGAATGACATCAGTAATTGCTTTAAGTTGTGGCGTGAGTAGGAATGGGGTGCTCGCCACATCACTGGTCTTGGTCCGTCAATGGTCACAATTGTAGAAATGAATGTCTTTTATTGATATGAATTTAAGTTTTATACATTTTTAAAGAGAATAACTTTTATATGATTTTAACATAAATATATGAAATAACGGGATGTATAGGCACTGAGGCCTAACCTAAGGACTGATGTCCTGATAATCGATGTGATCACCACAAAGACATGATATCGACTGTTGTCAAGTATGCTTAAGGCTAATGCTTTTATAGTAGAAATTAGACTCAATGTTGAGGTTATATTAATGTGAAGTATTGCTCAGTTGTGAATTATTCCTAAAATGAGTTATATGTGAACCATAGTTGAGAATAATATGACAGTAAGTCATAGGACTGTCTCAAAGTAATTGCTTAAATAGAAAGAACTCGATTTACAGAGGGTATACTAATCCTTGGAAGCTTATAACTCCAGCAAACTTACATGGGATAAAAGAATTTGAAAAAACATGGTTGAATTCTCTAAAACAACCTGAATCTGAATCTGGAATCAAATTTTGCGTATGGCCACTTCAAATACGTAAAAAACCATGATCAAATGTTTGTTAGATTCCTTTAAAATGGTTTAAAATGAAAGATAAATTTTAAACTTTAACAAAATGAATAGTGATGTTTAAAATTAAAGAGAAGTTTAAAATAATATTCAATTAATAAATAGACTCATATAAAATCAATAGAGAGTTATAATAAATTTGTATAAACCATCAATATTAAACATTTTTATTCATCTTGCTAAAGTTTAAAATATATCTTTCATTGGAAAGCTTTTTATAGTAATCTTCCAAAGATTTTAACCATAGTTTTTATGACTTTAAAGTAGCTCGTTTTGATTTCAGATACAGATTCAGTTTGTCTTGAAGAATTTAACAATGGTTTTCTATTTTTTACAAATTCCATGATGCTTTCCGGAGTATGCCAATTTTTCAACTCCAGGGGGTATTTTGAAATTTGCCATACTCCGGAGCAATTTGCCATACTCCGGGGCAATTTGCCATTTCTGGAGAAGATATTATAAAATATGAATAGATTTTTAAAAAAAATAATTAAAAAAAAAATACCTTGGTCATCACTATATATGTTACAAGAATAGTTGAATTCAGTGAATCTTTTTGTGGCGATTCAGATGTGATTTAGTTGTGAATTTTTTATTACAATTATTAAAATCACAAACAAATTGTTTTTTATTTAAATGAATAGAAATGTGTGAATCCAGATTATCTTTTCTATTACATTTATATTTACATTTGGGCCAAAAACACTTAAACTTTTTACTAGTTTTTGCCATAAATTTTAAAAGTAAAACAAAATAAACTTAACTCTAGAAAAAAAACTGAGAAATGAAAAACAAAATAAAATATACGAAAATTAACAATAAGACTAGAGTGCGGGCAGTCGGCCGAAACCATATTCCGGTCGACTGCGTATATCACAATTGGAGAGTGGTAGCCATCCATGACTATGGCTTTGGTTGGCTGACCACTCTGTCACAGATGGGTGACTAGAGATAAAATTCACAATTATTTTCATATTTGATATTATAATTAAAATAATTTAACCCTTTATATTACAATGAATAGAATATAAAATCACAGACCGTTTACTTTATTGCAGATTAAAAATATCACATAAAATGACTAAATTTTTGTTTATTTTGTTTTTATGGTTGAGAGCACCGGCACTGGAGACCAGAATTGAGTTATACATACCATTGCATTGCTTTTCATATCTCACAGAGTTATCACATAAGTTATCACAAGTTATCACATAAGTTATCACA
>JAQIXI010002180.1:0-11024 GCA_034700165.1 Galumnidae sp. Gr-Ori-00277
AGCGACCGATAAGTTAACGAAAGCGTTTAAGAATACAATTTAAAGTTTATTAAAACCGAAGAATCGGTAAATAAGATAATAAACGGGAATCGGTTACAAATCAAAGGAAACGTTAAGAATAGACTTTAGGAAAGACATAAAAAAGTATTCGAAAGTATAAAACGAATTGGAATTGAATTAATAGATGCGAATAATAAATGAGTCGCTAAAAATTAAATATTTATATTTTGGGAATAATGTCGACATTGATTTCATATTAATGAAGAAATAAAAAAACCAATTGTTTAATAAAATTGGTTTCAATAAATCTTTTGTAAAAAAAATTCTTAAATCAAATGAGTTTTAAAGGTTTAGTCAATGAATAACTAAATAGTTATTATTTTAACCTCTATTTATGGCTTTCAAACATAAAGTTTGATTCATTGGAAAGTGCCTTGATACTATTTATTGATGCCATTCATTTCAGGTTTTTCTCTGAAATTTGGCGAATCTGAAAAGGATAACTTATTGATTCTTAAAAGGGTATTTTTAGTTAATTTTAGTAATATATAAATAATGATTTATAAGATTGTGTTCTGCGGTAGAGCCCAATTGGAGCCCAATTGGAGCCCAATTGGATTCAATGTTTTAAGTGAAACATTGATAAAATTGTCTTAAAGTGCGAGCGGGCACGCAATCAGCCCTCTTAATAAAATGAACATAAATTTTATATTTAAAATTAGAATAAAAGCAAATGTGCTCTTGCAACTTTTGCAACTTCACTATAAGCAAAGTTTAGAGGGAAAAATAATCTGGTCTTCATTTTTGTAGAGAGTGGGCAAAAAAACGTTTAAGTTTTCTTTGATGGCATCTGTTTTGCGCGAAAAGGTCCTGGGGCTATCAATTAAAGTTAATAATAAGGGCAATCCTCTGACTTTACAAAGAAATGTGTGCTCACATCCATTAATTAGGTTTTAATTTTATCCAAACACCGAACGTAACGAAAATAAACGGCAATCAAATTGCAATCTAAGAATTACACAGAATTTGACAGACGTTTTATTCTTCATTTGAATAATTAGTTGGGAATAACAAATCAAACAAATGAACGAATTGTATCATTAAATCACAATTATATATATGATATGTTTTACTCACTTTAATATCTTCACTTCAAAAACAATTAAATTTAATTTTAAAATAAAATAATTACTTCAAAACGACAGTCAAACTAATAAAAATTGAATTAAATCTCTCTCCCTCTCTCTCACTCTCTCTCTCTCTCTCTCTCTCTCTCTCTCTCTCTCTCTCTCTCTCTCTCTCTCTCTCTCTCTCTCTCGCGTTTAATGTAATTCATGGTTGGATATCATTTTTGAATAATAAGATTATGGAAAAACGATAGAAAAGCAAAGAGTGATCTTTTCTGACAAATAGTTAATATTCTTTTGCGAAGAAATATTATCCGAATTATAATTTTGGAAAATTATGTATTTGTGTTGAAAACAATTGAAGCGTAAAATAAGTTGATGGCAACTGATAGGGACTGTTAGGGACTGATAGGGATCGGTTGCTGAGACCGCAAATAACTAATGACTTGTATTATTTAATATTAAAATATACAAAATCTTGAAAGTTGTGCTATTTTTGATTGATGTAAGCGTTGCAGTACTGCAACCGTAACACTCTATGAAAGCAATGGGAGCATCACAACAGCACAGACAGCATAACCACAACCAGCATATTATGAAAGAAGACAATTTCACGCCAAAGCTGTTCCATTGGTTCTAATAAGAAGCGGTGACATCGATTAATGACTGGCAATTGCTTTCAAAGTATTCACTAAAATTTGCATTTTTTCTTATATTTAATTTAGTGTTCAATAAATGTTTCAATAAATTTGTTTCTTTTCTTTGACCAATACTTTACTCACTCTTTGTATGATTTGAGAGGTTTTCCTCATTGAAATGCTGTTAAATTCATGTTCATTAGGTATTGAGCGCTGAGATCTTCTCTAAAGAAAAGCCCAGATCTAAGCTATTGATACAAACCCTCAAAACTTGTGAATAGAATAGCGTTGAAAAGTGAGAAACACTTGAAATTCAGTTTAGGTTTACTTTAGTTTCGTTTAAATAATCGGTTGACTCAAAGAAAGGGAATATTTTTAGTGTTATTTTTCTTTAATATATAATAGGAATGAGAGGCCCTTTTGGAGGCTTTAACTGAAACGACTTTACGACTTACAAAATGCACCACTTCTTCAGATCGAGTGTTTCTTTGTTGCCTCAATTGTATGACTCCTTACAGCTATAGGACTATTGCTATTGAAAGTGTCGAATCGATCTCCGCTCAGCTCTCAGTTTCCTTCAATCTATCCGAGCAAATGTGTGCATATTTTCGAGTGTCAAACAAAATATTATGTAATGATATGTGAAATGTGAACAAAACTCCTCCATTGGGTTCGATTCGTCACACTTTGCTTTTCATGTTTTCCCTATAAACTCCTCCCTCACCAACATTTCCAAACATTCAAAGGCGGAGCTCTAACTTACATTCACCACAATGTAAGTGATTTAGAATAAAGAGAGAGAGAAGGGGAGAGAGAGAGAGAGAGAGAGAGAGAGAGAGAGAGAGAGAGAGAGAGAGAGAGATCCAAAGTGAAGGATCGGCAAACAGTAAAGAGATATGTTGTTAAGTATTTCTAACATGACCAGGACTATAGGTGTTTGCTTTAGTGAACGCATGCACATCATATGAATCGCGAGAAGAGTATTCCGCCTCAATATATGCTTCAGTGGTTTGAATGCAGGTGTGCTTCGAAACTGATCCTCTATAAGTTTTGGACAATTTATTTGTGTTGTGCGATATAGACATTAAAAGAACAAATAGTGAACTTTCGGTTCATCAGTGACTTTATCTCAACTATTAATTAGTCAATAAAATGAATTCCAGAATTCAGTTTAATTCGTCTCAATTCCAATGAAGTGATTCATAATTGAAGTAAACTTTTGATGTGAGTGTAAACTATTAAACAATTGGAAGGAATGCCTCGTCCGGGAAGAAACACTTACGGCGACCAAAAGCCTCCCTATTCTTATATTTCACTGACATTTATGGCGATCCAAAGTTCGGGTGAAAAAATGCTCACTTTAAGTGAGATCTATAAGTTTATTATGGATCGGTTCCCGTATTACCGCAAAAACACTCAGCGCTGGCAAAACTCATTGCGGCACAACTTGTCATTCAACGATTGTTTTATCAAGGTACCCCGAAGGCCTGATCGGCCGGGAAAAGGCAGTTATTGGGCACTACACCCGACATGTGGTGATATGTTCGAAAACGGAAGTTTTTTGAGGCGACGGAAGAGATTCAAACTTCCAAAACATATGCGAGACATCGAAACGGCCGCCGCAGCCATGAATGAGTTCAAACAAATGGAAAGTCAAAACGCAATTGTCCAAGAGCAGGCAAAAATAAGATTGAATGCATTGGCTGCTAATCCGAGTCATTTATTCCGGTCATCTGAGACACATTCCCACTCAGATATCGGTCATAATATTCACTCAAACTTGACTTCATTGCATCAAAATTCGTTTAAACAGTCGTTTTCTATCGAACACCTCATCGGACCCGAAAAGACCAAAGAAAGCAATTCTCAATTATCTGTGACTCCGCATCAGTTGGCTGTAGCTCAACAACAGGCCGCTGCCGCAGTCCAGGCGGCCCTTCACGCAGCCTCTACCGGAACGTTTATGGGCGGACAACCATTTAGGCCGGGACTGCCAGCTTTTCCTGGAGCAGTTTCCTTACCGCCGACCACTTTGTCGTGGTCTCCACCTTATACTACGTCTTCAGCGATGGCAGTGGCAGCAGTGGCTGCGGCCTCTCTTCAGTCGCAATTTGCAACAAACGGATGTCCAGTTGGGACGACATCACTAACACTTCCGGCAGAATTTCCTCACTTTTTGGCGATGAACAGCGCATCGATAGCTGCGAGACAGGGCCTAACAAATACCTCATTAAGTTCTCTGAATTTCAACGCAATGCCAGTTCGCCAAAACTTTTTGCCGGCTTTACATCAGTTACCAAACATTGCTGCGGCGGCGGCGGCACTGGAGGCACATGACCATGCACAAGCATTACTCAGTGCTGCCGGATCTGCAAATTTGACACCTCCTCTGAACTGCTCGCCCTCACCTCCTGTTAGAGTGGATTCAGTCTCAAGTGATGTCTCCGCCAAGTCTTTGGATGTCGTTTCAGAAGAATCGTCGAAATGACTAAAAGTCGACAAAACTATAAATGTATTATCGATTTGTGTAAAGAAGTTATTAAGTGTTCAATAGTGTAAAGAAGTATTAATTTATGTACAGAACTATTATTATCATCAATTCATGAGACCATCTCTTCTGTTCCTATAAAACAATAATCTGAAGTCATATAAACAAACATTAGAAGACCTCTTGAGATAACTTCCATTCTCTTAGACAACGACTCAAAGACAATGAGATTTCGAAGATCTGAACAAAGGATTGAAAACAATTTAAACAAATGGTAGGAATAACTGAAAATAATTGTTATTCATAGCATTTTTGATTGATATTAACTGATATTTAGTTGTTTTTGAACTAAAGTGAAAGCAATCTATCATTTGGTAGTAAACGTAGAAATAAATTATGATTTATAATCATTATTACAATTATTGTAAAGTCATAATTAAAAATTTTATTTATGCCTCAAAAGTGATTAAAATGAGTCTCACGTTTGCTCATTGAACTCATTATTAAAGTTTTCAATTTTAACAAAAAATCATTTGTTTATTATTTGATGGCTGAGCGCGACTTTAAATGTCACAATCAGTCATTCGGTTTGGATGTGCTGTTAAACTCTCCGCAAACGGAGAACCAATAACTTAATGGTAATCAACTCTAATATAAAGATTCCCCTCACGATTCTCTACCTTAACACTACAAATGTCTCACAATCTGCTCGCGAACGGCCTCTCAAACATCCAAATTGTTATATTCAAACTTCAAATTAAATATTATTTGCGTCCATTTCTTTGAATTACTCTCTATTTTAAACGCGTTTCCAAATTAAATAAGCCGTGAATTTTACCAAAAAATCTCTGCAATCAATTCCAATACATCATAAGATTAACATTGATTTGAAGCCCACTTTCTTTCATTATTTTGTCCGACAGCCCAACAAATATACAATACTTTAATTAATAGTTCTCTCTCTCTCTCTCTCTCTCTCTCTCTCTCTCTCTCTCTCTCTCTCTCTCTCCCTCCCTCCCTCTCTCTCCATTCTTTCTATTTATCTCTCTCTAAATATAATTTAAGGCACTTTTAAATTACTTTTCATAAAATATTGTATTTTTAATTAAAATTAGATTAAAATTTAATCTTTTTTTAACGGAATAACAAAATGATTGGAAATGTTTTGACTTTTATTTATGAAATTATTTATGTTTATTGATTGCAAACAAATATTTGTAATATTGTTATCAATTCTTTAATATATTAATTTTAATATTCAATTATTAAATAATTTTAATGATAGCATTCCTTATGAGTCATAAGTTATGATCCATTTAAAGATCATGAAATTTAAAGACATATTCTTTAAGAATTGTTTAGAAATAGTTTTGATTATTTTCCTCTTATAGAAGGAAAAAAATATTATTATATAAAATGTTTGGAAAAAAATCTGATTTCAAAGTAACGGATTTCAATGGTTTCAACGATGAAGTGATTCATAAGAAATATATTTTTGGTTTAATACAAAATTAATATTAAATAATATAAATACTAATAGTTGTTATAATAATTGTATAAAACATTTATGCAATTATTGGACATTAAGTAAGACATGAAACTACTATTAAGTTTTCACAAGTTTTGTGATAAAATACAGTAGAAATAAAGTTTAAATTCTATAAAAAAGATATAAATCCAAATTATTATTACTTTTAAATGTAGTAAACAATTGAGAGAATTATCCAAACGATTAAATATTCATTATTTTTTGAAATTTTTTATTTTTAATAAAAGAGAAGTGATATTTCAATAATGATAGTGTTGTTGATAGTCGTGGCATTTGATTCCATCATTTATAACATTTGAAACTATTATTCAGTGAATGCAATGTATTCAGTATTGGTGTTATAGAAAACTATTTGCGGCCGAATCTAATTTGTAGTCTAATCTACAGCTAATGTCCATAAAATTGAGTGCCCTTGAGATCAGTGCAATCGGGCCTAAAGCCAAACTCAATTGCATTAACTTATGTTTTCTGTGGTTATACTCAAAATTGCTCACAAGTCAAGTCTTGAGCTCTATTACAATGTCATTGAATACAACATATCTTCTTCTCTACAAAAGAAGTATTATTTACTCAATGAGCTAATGGCCACTCAATGGCCACATATTTTTAAGATATTATTACAATATCTGTTCATTGATTATCCTCTCTATTGATTATTGTGTTGTATGGTTGTGCTGTGCATTTCTTGTGTGTGTGGTCTTTGTGACCCAACTTTGGTTTCTTTTATGTTCGTTAAAAGTCGGAGGTTTTATGAAATGCTTTTTTTGAATGCATTACAAAGTAATTCACAACTGAATACTTGAGAGCTATTGTCAGTATTGACTTCAATCCCTATCATAACCACAAATATATATAAACTTTACTTCTTTTCATTCAATTGTATAATTCATTTAAAATCATAAATTTTATTCAAACCATAGCCTCAAACTTGAAGACATCAAAACAATTCTAATTGAAATTTAGGACTCATGTGCTTATAAACCATTCATGATTATAAATCACCTTGCTAATAAATTATTCATTTGCTTTAACAATATCTATGATACTAACTTGGGATATGTTCCGTACAATTCCGGGCTTCAACTAATAAAAGTTGCATGGTTAGAATCATGGATAAAGAATAGACTTTAATAATCTGAAGTTAATTTTGTCATCCTGTTATTTTAAACTGGGATGGCAAATGAACTCGATCCCAGGGGGTATTTTGGTCTCGGAAGTTAAAAACCTCGACAGACCTGTGCTTGCCAATATACGTAATGTTAAGGTTTTCAAAATTATAGGGGGGTATTTTGCCGATTTTTCGTTCCAAGGGGGTATACGGGTAATACTACTATTTGCCAGCTTTAAAGGACAAAATTCTGGAATCAAAGTGATTATCTTTCATCAAATAAGCTTTCGGTTACTTTAAAGAAAGCAAACTTTGGTAATACATTGTTATTAAGGTTTTAGTCTTTGCTTTCTTCAGCCAACTTTAAAGTCAAAATAGAATAGCAGTTAAGGCTTATCTCAACAAATTTATCCCCAGATTTTTATTCATTAAAGTTACATGATGCAACGGATTGATAACCAATTATTACTCTTTACAAGCCATTTTCCTGAACCTAGCCATGTTACTTTTATTATTGTAAACCGTGATTCTTATAGAACAGTATTCTAATTAGGGACAAAATAATACATATCTCTTCAACAGATAGAAGATGTCATTCATTCCCTTATTTTCTTTGAGTCAATATTTTATTTATCATTGAATATGAAATTTAAATCAATACTACAATTCTATACATTTACTAAAATTAGATAAAACTTTAAATATTCTTAAATGAATGTTAAGAAAATTTGAGTTAAATTGATGATTGGATCATGGTGATAATAAAAACACTCAATGATAATTAAGTATTACTTTGAATAAAAGAGAATTGTTGTCAAAATTTATTTACTTTAAATCTATTATTCATTTTAATATTTTGTAGTAAATAAACAAAACTATAGAATAACTGAGTTTTCGCTTACTTTTGATATAATCTCAAAATCATTGAGTGTTTGATTCAATTGAAGTTTAGTTTTATTATCCTTTAAAGTAATCATTCAAATGAGAAAGTATTTGAGAGCCCCCGCTGTGAGACTGCAGTCCCATTGAGTCCCATTGAGTCACAGGTGCGACAAATTCTCTCCGAATATCAATAACTTAACCGAAATTCAAATAAAAGTGACTCTTTTCCGACACTTTTCTCAATCGATTAGAATAACATTAAATTAGTGAAACAAAGAGAGAAACAATTTTCAGTTTTACTAAATTACATTGCTCATATTCACGAAACTCCAGTCTAATTTAGTAATAGAATATTTCTTATATTATTAAAATAATGAGCATGTTGCTCTTATACTTATTCCCTCATTTATTTCCAAACATACTATTGTTATAACACTTCTAATATTTGAGTCTAGAATTTCATTAATTCTACTAAAAGTATAATTTTAATAATAGAACTCTTAAAATAACAATCTTGGTTAATCTATAGCTAGCAGTTAAGTAAGTTAAGAAAGCAGTCATTGATATGAATGGAACGGAAATAAATGTAAATTTCTTTTGAATCCAATTATAATTTTTAAGACAAATTCATTATTTTTTCTCATAAACAAACCGATAAAGTTTATAATCAACTTATTATCGCAGATAATATATTATCTGTAAAATTATAATGATTTGAAAATATTGTTAATGTTGTTAATGAGCGCATAAATAGTGTATAACATGTTTGGATGTCGTATAACAGGTTTGCTTTCATTACTCCTTCGGATAACAAGAAATGCAAACAATGAAGAAAAACAAAAAAATTGAGAAATTGAATACACTATTAATTAAAAGAGAATTCAGAGTTAAAACAACACTATTTTATCACAAAAACCCTTAAAATTGTGATTTAATTGCAACGAATTTCGCAAAATTATATTTGAATTCCAAATTAATGTCCATTAAATGAAATTATATAATATTTGACTCAAAATAGTATTTCAATGAATGAATAAATAAATTATTTGATAAATGACTAACAATTGATAAATGAATGAATGATTTGTTTATTCTATAAGAATAAGAAATGTAAAACAAATAAAAGAGAGACTAAATAATATTATATTATCTAATATGTCATTTGATATATATATAGAATCCATTCTATAAACTAAAGTTCAATCGAAAAATGAATTGACTAGGACAATTGCCAATAAAAATTATATTTAATTATATCACTTTATCGATAGTAACGGAACCTTTGTCTTAGAACTAAACAATCTCTTCAAATAAAAGCCATAATAACTTTTAGAAATGTTCTAGGCCAAACTATATAACAGTTACCTTCAATATTATTATTAAAAATATGGTTGAAATTGTGGTTTATATTCTCTTAAATCACAAAACAATTTTCAAAATTAATAAAATAAATGGAAAAAGAGCTCAATTGATGTGAATATTCACACTTTGTTTCAAATATAGAGTCAAAATGGAAGCAATCAAATGATTGCAATATTTCTCTCTTTCATATTTAGTTAAATATTTGAAACTATTAAAATTATTAACAATGTCAATTTCTAATTTTAAAAATATTAATGTCATTACAAATGTTTATAAAATGGTAATAAAATTTTGTGCATGATAATTTTATTGATTTGTTTCTTTGTAAACCCTCTGAACTATATTGAGTTAAATAAGTCTTCTGTTAATAACAACTATTTAGTAGTTTAATATTTTAAGATTAGCTTGCTCATCATCGATTAAATACATTAGGAGTGCATTAGAAAATGAAGAATTTATTTTCAATTATACACTCATTTGATTAAATAGAAATAATATAAAGAATTGAAAGAAAATAATTATTTGGAAAAATATGTAAATTTAATTTTTATCGATCATTGGTTTGGTTTATATCGTATTTTGATGTTAGGGTTAGAAATAACTCATTAAAGGAGTAAAATGTGCGAGAATTGCAAATTTAAATGTTTATTTGCTTTTAATGAACGTCTATTATCTGTTATTAAACTTAATCTTAAGTTCATTTTATGAGTATTTATATTTGACTGTAATTTCTTGTCTGACAAAAGGATGAGTGCATTAACCGAAGAGATAAGTTGTATAACACATTAGTGTTTATTTTTACTTATCTTTAATGATTGATATTATAGTCAATGAATTTTTTTGGACAGCATTTAGAATAGGATAAAACTGGAATCTAAAGCAAAGAATACTTTTGTAAATATTGTTGAAGTCTTGACAACCATTCAATGTTTTTTATATTTTGATTTTTATTGGTTGGCTCTGAAACAGCACTGACTTCGTCCGAGTCATTACACATGACAATAATAGGGTCCGATCGCACCGATATTATTGCCACCACTACTATTGCCACTACTATTGCCATTACTATTGCCAGTATTGGTGAACACTTTTGTGAAAACTTGTATTTTCATCTCATGTCAAACCAAGTGAACCTCACAAGAGAACAGACTTTGTTTCTGAGGAATGGGAGGGATTTCTGTTCAACTTTCGGCTCTTTTTCTTTTGACACTTTAGACAATGTCGAGAGTAAATCATAATATACTACACCTGGCGTTCCACTGGTATTCCATTGACTTAACTCAGGAATCGCACTGTTAGACAAACTAATCTATAAAAACTATTTTAATAGAAAACTTTTTTATTTGTAGAATATGACAAAAATGGTGAGGAAAGTGTCGTTCAATACATCATAAGTTCAATATTTGTTTTTGACAAATGATAGTCCTTTCATATATTGTTTATGTGTTTTTCATGTAATGCCTAATATTCTAACGCCTTATCGATGTCTACAAAAGCCATAAAAAATATAACATTTAGTTAACAATAACTTCAATATATTTTAAGTGTTGAATAATTTAAGCATTTATTTACTTATATTTATATATAATATATGAGTCCATCAAACTATTCACTACCGAATACAATGGATAATCAAATAACAAATCATTCATCATTTATTTACCTACAAATTGATCATTGCCTTGGTGACTCTGAAGTTCATAAACTATCTTGAAATCCACTCAAATATTCTGTTTTGAGAAAAGATTTGTTTACTTTAATCGATTGGACAACAAATCTATAGATTAGTTTTTATCAGGGATGGCAAATGACTTCGATTTCCAGGGGGGGGTATTTGGCAAAATACCCCACCCTGGAGGCTAAAAACCTC
>JAQIXI010002181.1:0-11014 GCA_034700165.1 Galumnidae sp. Gr-Ori-00277
AACCTTTTCGATTACCCTCTCCTTTGATAAATCTTCATAAATGTAGTGATTATAGCTTTGCCCTCAAACCTTGTTTTATTAAACTTTTATTAGAATTAAATGAGATTTTCTATTAATTTACAAATTCTTAAACAAATCGTAAGAAATAAAAGGCTATAAATTAATTCTACAAATTCTATAAATTTAACAAAAAATTCTGGAAATTCTGTAAATAAATTGATTTAAGTTAACAACTATTACAAACAAAAGTGAGAATAGTGTTGAGTAGAGTGAGAGAAACATTTTTATTGGGTATCTCTACAAAAGATCCGTTGAGATCATCGATTATTTTATTTGTCATTCAGATATTGTTTGGGGTTTTGGGAAAGGTTTATGTTATCTATTAGCCGGTCAAAAGAGTATTTATTAAAAAGTGAATAAAAGTGAGTAACGAACAAAAATTTTGATAAATTTTTCAAATTAAAAATAGAATAAATAAAATAATTTGTATGAATACAAAAATAATTAATATTAATACTTATATAATGTTTAGTATATTTCTCAATGTTTATGACTATATTGAACAGAAACAGATCCCTTCCCTCTCTCTTTAGCATCACTGATAAAATGTAGTGAATTATATGTGAGGGGAGAGAAGAAGGGAAACAATTTTTGATGGATTCCTCAAAGATTAATAAATTGAGTGCATTATATGATTAATAGTTTGTCTGATCGATAGGTATCGGCACTACTAATGGTTCCAATCTTTATGTACGCCAACACATTAGTGCTTCCGTCGACGATATCGTGTAATATATTCTGGCCCGACGGTGATCTTATCAATGGAGAGAAAGCTTTTACATTATATACCTTTACTTTGGGATTCTTCATACCTTTTGTACTCATTTTACTCTTCTATTTCCTCGTTATTTGTAAATTAAGAAGAGTTGGCCCTAAAAACAGATCAAAAGAAAAGAAACGATCGCACCGGAAGGTCACATATCTTGTATTGACTGTCATCTCAGTGTATGTAATGTGTTGGTTGCCTTATTGGGTCGGACAGGTCTACATCACATTTTTACCGCCCGCACCCTCTCATCGGTTCGTTATTTTGTTTAATTTTTTATACTTAAACTAAAAAATAATATTTTACTTATTCTTCACAAAAAGTTATATAAATATGAAGATTATTTTGGTTACAATATTTCTATTATATTTTGAGTGGATTTTTTCACTTCAAAATATTCTTTTCTTTTGTTTGTATTTCTCTTCAATAATATTAGAGATTTTGATAGAAGAGATAAATAGAAATTCTTTAAATGTTTCGACAGAAATAAATAAGAAATAATTTTTTATGTATTTCTTTAAAATAGATTTTATTTTTAAATTATAAAATCTATTATAATTTATAGATTTAATTAATATATGAGTTGAAAACTCGTTAACTGATTATACATATAATTATAATTATTGAGTCATATATTACTGGAATATTAATTAATGATTAATATATTGATAGTCATTCTGAGACAAGTTTGACATTCTTACTATTGGCCGGTTGTCTTTCATACGCCAATTCAGGTTTGTTTCTAATAAACAAAATGAGCACTAATTGTGTTTTGCTATTATCTCACATTAGCTGTAAATCCGATTCTTTACGGTAAGTGTTTTTTGCTTTAATCAAATCAATAAATTTAATTAACAAATGGTTTTGATTTTAATTTGTTTGTTGTTATCGATGCCATAATCGACAGCATTTCTCAGCGAGAATTTTAAGAAGAGTTTTAGCAAAGCGTTTACCTGTGCCGCAGGTAAAGAAGTGAACGCTCACCTTCACGTCGAGAACAGTGTATTTCCGAAGTCGACGCGCGGTTCCACAAAGAGTGTGCCCCGAAAAACCAGAAATGATGACGAAAACGGAGAGACTCAGGCTTTCAGTAATTTTATGCTCCAGGAAAGTAATGTCGAACATCATAACGATATTGATTTGTCGACTGCCATAACGATGACATCTCGTTCCCAATGTCTGGTATCAAATGATAAGGAAAGCCTTTTCAAGAATAGCTTTAATAATGAGTCCAATTCTGTTGACACTCAAAATGTCTAAAAATAATTGAAAAAAATGTTTTCAATACATTTTGTTATAAAATACCGAATTATTGGCCAACAAATAACTCAAACAAATAATATTATTTATTATAACAAATATATTTTCAACGAAAATGTGTTTCAAAACTCAAATAATTGGTTCAATAATTTTTATTCTAAACTGATTTCATAAAAATTATAACAAAATTAACTCTTTTCCTATTATTGGGGAATTCATTAAATTATTTCTCATTAAAATATAAATCTTTTGGCTCTCATTTAAATCATTTTTTTAATAAAATCTTTTCCCAAATAATGAATAGTCAGTGAATTAATAAATTCTCAATTCAAAAGTCAATTAAAATTATAATTAAATCATTAAATTTGTAATATATTGAGAGTCATTTTAACTCTTATGATAATATGATTTAAATTTCTTATCAATTTTAATGAATTTTTTAAGATTCACTTATAATACACCCATTTTGGATTATTTTTGGATGATTTCATTAACTATTTGGAATTTTTTAAAAATTATTTGTATTTTATTCGTTATTTGTTGTAATAAAAGTCCAAATAATTTTTGAAAAATTCCAAATAGTTAATGAAATCATCCAAAAATTGATGAAATCATTCAATAATTGATGAAAACATCCAAAGATAATCCAAAATTGGTGTATCTGTTAACTATTGATAAAACATGTTATTCGATAAAACAAAAGATTAAAAATGTAAATCTCCTGATTTATTGAGAGGCGGACGAGTCATAAATCTTTCTTTTAATTGAAACAATATTTTAATGTTAACTAAAAGAGTAAATATACTGAAAACTAAAATTTGTTGAAAAATAGTTTCAAATAACTCTTATTTTCCAAAAATGTTTTTTTTTTGTTGATAATTTTAGAGTTTTAACTAATAATGGTTTTAAAGTAGAAAAGATTTTTAAGTGTTTGATGAGATAAAATTCATCAAGATTATATTATATGACAACTTTAACAAAAAACAGACATTAAAAGTTTGGTCACAAATCCCTTTCTCTGAAGTCTGAGAACTTTTTGGCACTTTTGACATAAATGTGATTATATTTGAGAAAAAGAACAACAAAAATATGATTAACACTTATTTAAAGTTGTATTCTATTTATCTTTAATTAATTTATTAAAACAAATGTTTTGATCAAATATTAATTGAAAAGAAGAGACTTTCAAATAAGATTAGATTTGGGCAAAGAGTCGATCATTTGTTAATAATATTAGACTTTCATTGATTCCAATTAGTGTTGAGACACTTCTTTACAAAATGATTGTAATTTAATTTAATTTATAAGTAATTAATTTGTAAATTTTACTCTTTTATATTAAGAGGTCTTGTCTTTACCGCTCTCTTAATTAATGATATTCCAGTGTAAAATATTGCTACTAGGTCGTTAAGTTATGAAATACTGCAATAACTATTAAAAATATTGTTTAGTATTCATTTGATTTAAATTAAAATAATAATAATATAAATAATAGGAGCGATGTTTTGATGCCCAACACATCTTTTACTCCAAATTTAAAAAATAGATTCAAATTTAATTATTTATTCTATGAGTTAAATATATGACACAAAATACAATTTATTTAAGGCTCTATTTGCTATAAATATAGTAAAGAATAGAATCAGAGAATCGCTTCAAATAAATTATCAGAGGATTGACTGAAATTATTAAAAGAAAATTAAATTTGAAATAAATTTCTCTCAAAATAACTGAATATAATTTGAGCTCAAAAAAGGAGTAATGCTTTGGGTATCAAACGCTTTCAATAATGAGATTATCATTTGTTTAAAACTATTACTTTTAATATTTATCAAAAAAATCGAATGTATTTTAATTAAATTTTATGGAATAATAATTAAAACTTAGTAGAAATGACTGCCTATATATGGATATCAAGAATAAAATATGCTTGGTCTCAGTTTAAAGATTATATCGTATAGAATTCATAGTTAAAATTTCAGCAGATAATAGGACTAGTATCTTTTTAAATATAATTAATCTAAAATTTTTATAAAAACTGTTAGATAAAAGATTTTTCTTGTTAACTTTGAATAACTGAATGAGACTTACATTTATATATAATATAATCAAAAATTTAAAATTAATGCACAAAATATTCTTAAAAATGACATTTAATATAAAAGTATTCGAAACAACAATTTTTGTTAAACAAATATATGAATAATTTAATAACTTTTTAGTTTACTTTAATTAATGATTTGTTTGAAACATTGAATCATTTGTTCAATTTCTGATAGGTTTAAAGATTTAAACTATTAGTTTAATTTAATTATAATTTAATTGTTCATGGTCATAAGCTACTAAAATTTTAAATATAAAATTAATAATCTACATGATATTATCTTTAAAATTAGACCAAGCTCAATTTATTCTGAATATAGGCTTTACTATTTAGTTAAGTTTAATTCATAAATATTTCAAATAAATTATTGGAAAACAATTCACTTCATTTGTCAAAATTTCTTCTAAAATTGAATATATAGATTATACCTTGCTCAAAATTCGATATCAACCTAAATATTAATTATAATTTTAAAATACCTTCGATTCTAAATTTTAGAGAATTAAAATTCTATTTGTTTTACAATTTTTGAAAAAATTGTGTCAATATTTTATACATGTATTGGCCATCGCTTTTCACTTGTCTTTAATCCTTTTTTCAATACATCACTACAGTTAAGTAATAGAATAAATAGAAAACACTCATAATAATTAATATCAATACTATAGATAAGAATCTTTTACTTCTAAATATTCTTGAATATATTTCTATTAATATAATTTCAACTAAAGATAACCATTTATTAATAAATTTGATTCTAAAAACAGTGAACAGTATCTCATTCTTTAGTATATGTTATTTATAAATAAATAATAATAAAATTTAGAAATTATTCTTCATTTTGTAATATTTTGGAAAATTGCCCCTTTCTTAAGACGATGTAAACGATGTAAACAATGTTTACGAGACCTGAAGTGAGTGACAATGAATTTGCAATATTTTTATAATTAAAATTTAATAAAAATTTCAATTCTCTATTTACTAATTAATTTCATTTTAAATAAGTTTATCTATAATTTAATTAAGAATTTTTTTAATTATTTTACTAATTAATGAACAGTTTTTTTAATGAGAAAAAGTAAAGAAAATATATCAATGAATTGCCTAAAGACGTCTTCATATCAATTAAAGAAAAGTTTAAAAATGAATCAATATATGAAATATCTAACCCTTTCTTCAAAAATGTGAACTATTAATAACATAATAACATAAAATACAATGGATTCTATGCCATAGAATTTATATAATATATTAATATTATATTTATTTCTATTTTTCCATATTATATAACATTCAGTTCTTATGTTTATTAAAAGAATATGAAAATGAGATCAATATATTTGTTTTCCAAATGGATTATTGATATTTTTATTAATTGAATATCGATGATACCTTGGTATTTTTAAATATGTAAGGTAACACTTTTAAATAGTACCTTTGTCCAGGAACAAAA
Source organism: Galumnidae sp. Gr-Ori-00277 (assembly GCA_034700165.1). Taxonomy (NCBI): domain Eukaryota; kingdom Metazoa; phylum Arthropoda; class Arachnida; order Sarcoptiformes; family Galumnidae; species Galumnidae sp. Gr-Ori-00277. The sequence goes on from JAQIXI010002181.1 coordinate 5,644, forward strand.
TTAATTCAATCAAATCATTTAATTAATAATTTTGAACAGTTTTATGTAAAATGAAAGAAATGTTGGGCCAAATGGGAAAATACCAAAGAATTGTTTTCGTACTAAAATGAAGATATTTGTGATGAAAATATTCCGAACTCTTGTTTTCTTGGATTCGCATCGAATTGAATAAAAATAAATTAGTTTTGCTTTTCTGGTAAACTAATAAAGAAAGACATTCAGTATTTTCTTATATATCGAATGACTTTCATTTTACTCAAACTTAAAGATTGATTTAACGAAATGGATATTTGATATGAAACCCCATTTTTAACATAGAATATAACCTTGCTTCTACAATATTGTTAAATTCAGAAAATATAAAAATGTCTTAAGTCAATCTCATTCGGATTATTTGTGCGGATCTGACAAAAAGGCTTTATTTACTTTTCTTATGCCAATTCTCTATGGCTTCAAATATGTTCAGACAATTCATTTAAAGAGTTGGTCACAAAAACCAAATTTTATAATCAGATGCAGACTTTTTAAGTAATAGTCATTCGGACAGAATAAGAGCTTTTAATTCGAATAATTTAAAATAAAAACAAATTTTTCGGATAAAACTATTTATTAGTATTAATACCAAAAGTCGTATAAAAGCGATTGTTTTACAAAAATACTTTTAATTAAGGATTAGTTCGCGAATACATAAAAAATATTCGGGATATGAGTACTGTCGGGATATATCGACGAGTGTTAAAATATTAGAACCTAACAGTTGGGCGATGAGTGAGTGGGAAAAGGATGTGATTTCTCTGGCGGGAGAGCTCTCTAATCACTTAGAGATGGGAAGTGGTGTCTCAACACATACATGTATATTTAAAGTAGACCTTCAAATCCGACCGAAACTGAGCATTGAATGATCGATAAATACTCAGTAATTACTAATTACTGGAAATTTGTAGACATTTTAAATTCCTGTTTGTGTTCACCAAAACTTAAAATGTTTTTTAATTAGTTATTAATTAATGAAAATATCATTTGATTGCTTCGATAATATGTGAAAATTAATGAAAGGGATAACTGAGCCATCGGTTGAAAAGTGAACAAATTGTTGCTATGGTAAGAGTATGTCGGACCTGACCAAGGGAAGTAATTTCAACTGACCTAACCTGAATACCAACTTTTAAGGATTTTTAAAGCTCTAATTTAAAGTTATGATTCATATGAATATATCGATACATTTCATTAAGAAATGTACGGAAAAAATAAAGATTTATTGAAAAGAATAGAAAATTGAGTGAAAAAGGCTTAAAGTCTGTTTACAATTAGCTTTTATTTAGTTTGAAAGCATTAGTTTATGTCTTTTATATTTCAATATTTGGTTAATTTAACGGAAGCTTTGAATAAATAAAGAGAATAAAAATGACGTAAAACTTTGTCTTCACTATTATTAACATTTGTTTGAGCACTGGAACACTGTTTAAATGAATAGAGTCACCAATAATGCTATACTACTGTAGTGCTCAACCAATCGATTTAAACTTTAATTTAAAACATTAAATCGTTTGCAGACACAATACAAACCATTTTCAACAAATTCTAAACAAAGTTATAAAGAAAATCAACTCATCTTTAGTTTTAAAATATGTTTTATTTCAAGAAATTAAAGATATTAAATTAAATATATTCTGAAATTTAGACTTTACTAGTTGAAAATTTTTAATGGAATATTTTCTCAAAATGCAATATGGTCAAAAATATTGAATTTGCACTAGTTAAAAAATTTCACAAAGAAAAAATTGTCTTGAAGAAATATTCAATTTAAGAGAAATTACATACAAACGAAAGATTATATCAATAGTTTAGAATTTATTGAAAACATAATTGAATTCAAAAGTTTTATATAAAATTGAAAATCGTTTTTTACTTTTTTCAACTTTTTGACTAAAAAATTGCCCTTAATTTAAATGGATAACATAACTACAGAACTAGCATTTAAAAAACCCATTGTGTGATATTAAAAAAAATACTATTAAAAACATCCCATTTGGAATATAGATTTCCCGAATTCAAAATAATTGAACATGCTAATTTCATATCCCACACAAATTCTGTTTATATCCCGAATTCTTGAGAAGACAGTATTGTTTCTATTGTGAGAATAATTGTATTTTTTTGTTTGAGTAAAAAAAATTCGAACAAATTCTGAGACTACAAAATAAAATAATGTAATTTAATGCTTAAAGCTATATAAAAAAGATAGCACCTAGATCACTTTTAAATGAAATCTATTAAATGGAATAAAAATTTTGGAAAATTACATTTAGTCAATGTAATTTTGTTTAACTTTTTTTCAGACACTTGACTTGAATTTGGGAACTACTCATCACTAATTGAAAGCATTTACTTTTTATGAGTAAATTTACTTTTGTTTCTAATCTTATCTGCAGTTCATTTGAAATGAAATATTAATGGAATAAAGAATTAAACTCTTTTTTATTCAATGCATTTACCGAATAAATTATAGAATATGTCTTTTAAATGGATCTTCTCTTAACTGTGCCTGCTCTAAATTAATGCTTGATTAGGCTTTAATTAGACATTTGTACTGATAAAAGGATCAGTTGTCTCTTCAAACAAATTATGTGTCAATTTTTATTTGATATCATAGAATGTGATTAAAAAGTTTATAATATTTTAATATTTTAAAATTATGTTACCGTATTCCCCCGCCTTAGCCGGCATGCCGGTATAAGTGAATTTGACCATTTTGTCCAGCATTAAATTTACAGTTTTTAGATGAAAAAATTTGTTGACTTCAATATTTTAAACGCTTACAGTTTGCAAAAAACTTGTAAAAATTCATTTTTTGTCAATAATTCTTAGTTTTTAGCTTTAATTCATATAAATTATGTTAAATATTGCTGCATTGCATGCATTTTATGAAGAAAACTACCTAAAAAACTACCTAGGAGTGTATTTACAGCGATTTTTGCGACTTTTAAAATACCCCCCCTGTGTTTTCGAAAAATTTTGAAACATACCCCTGTGTTGTAGTATTTTACTGGCTAACTGGGTATTTTACCGTAAAAACCGAAATTTTGACGGTACCTGTTTTCAAAAAATGTGCCAGAGCCAGTAAAGTACTAAAACACCCCTGTCATCGAGGACCCAGAGCATCCCTGAAATGATTTGACACATTATTATTGTTTTATCAAATTTGAAACAAAAATCAGTCAACCAATTATAGAAAGGATCAGTTGGTAAGCCCTTGGTCAATGTATAAAACCTTTTTGTAAAACAATGATCTTATAAAGTAGAGGTTGAGAATGAAATCCCTATTTTTCTACTTTTTTGCTAATTATGATCATATAATGACCACTACTCTCAATATCTCTGAAAATTAGGGATTCATTCATCCCTGTATTTGCTCTAAAAAGGTAACTAGATGGTTACCGAAAGCATCAGTAAATTTCAACAAGAAATTGAAAACTATTAAGTTGTTTGAGTTTTTTTTAATTTTATAAATTTTGTTTTTTAATATAATCTTTTTAAGTGTTTTTCAGTTTTAATAACGTTTTTGGAGACATTTTGAAAACAAATTTGAATGTTTTTAGAGTCAAACCCCAAAAAAATTTTAAAAATAAACAATAACTCACTTTTTCACGAATAAGTATCACTCACTGAGTGATGAATTTAGTTCCAAATTATTAATTATAAGATTAGATTTGACTGTTCTTTGGTCAGTCGTCGCCAGTTGTCTGATGCAAATGTTAGTGCTTTGCAACAGAACTGCATTCACCAAAAATTTGTAATTTTTTTGCTAATCAAAAAATATCATAAATGACAAATATCAGGTATGGGGAAAGAAACCAACTCAGGGTGTGCTAGGGTAGAGTATTTTGCCAATTTATTTGGAAATACCCCATTACTTTGGCCATCCCTCCTAAATATACTATAAATGATTAAAATAGTAAAAAGTACCAAAACAACGTAAAATAGAATTTTTGACCATTTTTGAGATTTTTGGAAAATATTACCCCCTGGAACACTTCTGGGATCAAAACTTAAATATCCTTTTAAAGTTGGATTATATAAGATTACATCATATGACGTGTATCTCATGGATATCTTGTAAATTCTCCTCAAATTTTTTTATTTTAATTTGTTTAAGAATTCATTATTTGACGCCAAATGTTTATTTCAAAAATAAGTATAATTTCGAAAACAACAGAAAATTAGTTAAAAATCAAATTAAAATATGGTTTATATTTTTTATCTTAGGTTTTGTCATAATTTTTGAATCATTAAATAGAGATAAATATCTTTATTTTAATCAATAATTGCTTTACAGAGAAGAGTCATTAGAGGCACAAAAAAAGAGAACTTATTTTTAGTAAATTAAAGAAAATTAATTAAAAGTTTATAAACCCTTTCTTTTTAAAATAAAAATCTCTTTCAAGAAATTCAAACAAATTCTTAAACATTAAAATATGTTTTATTGAAAGTAAAATACAATTTTCATTGAAAATATTTAAAGCATTTGAGGTCAGAATTTAGTTGAAGTGAAAGAAAAGTTTCCACTCATTTACGTCAGTCTTGTGTCGTATAAAAGAGAATTCTTTGCTCTCCTTTTCAAACGTTTCAAAACTAAAGCTTAGAATTTGTTATTCAAAGAAATTGATGTTTTGTTTTCCACATAAACTCAGAATACAAAATATAATCAAAAACATCTGTTTTTAATTTCATTAGAAGTGAGTGAAAGCTATGAAAATGAATTTTAGTTTATATTCATTTGCATCAAATTTTTTCAAAATATCGAAATGAAGAGTTGTGTTGATGTGGGCACCCGTTTGGGTGGATATCAAATGGGTATCTATTCTGTTGTCTCTAACTAATAGATTAATTATTATTAGTTTCGATAAAATCTTTATTTTGTCGATACTTACCATAAAATTTCTTTCGAATCACTTTTTCTTCTCTTTTTATACATTTATTTCAGAAGTAATGATAAAATGATATTAAGAAAGTGTTTATCGAAGTCAATCCAAATTATACTTTATTTTTAAGACATTTACAAATTTTATTACAATATCCTAGAGCAGAGCAGATACCCATTCAGATATAAAATTTTTAGTTATACTCTGCTGAATGCTCTGACCAAGTTCATGATATGACAATATGAAGACTATTTTTGAATAAATCACTGCATTTTACTAAAAAAAATTTATTGAGTTATTAAAAGAAAATTTCATTTTAATATTAAGAAGGATGGCTGCCCCCTATGTTGTAGTATTTTACTGCCTCTACTCCACTTTTTGAAAACAGGTACCGTAAAAACTGAAATTTTGGCGGTAAAAGTGGCACTCTATGGCCGCCCACAAAAAAC
>JAQIXI010002182.1:0-11013 GCA_034700165.1 Galumnidae sp. Gr-Ori-00277
CGAGACTCGTTCGAGACTCGAGTCAACTCTCGATCTCGACCGGGAATTCCTCGTCGAGACCCGGGACTTGATTTTGGACTCGAGGCCATCCACTATTATTTGCCTTAAATTAGAACTTTTTGTCAGAAGTTGTGAATCAGAACTTAAGTATAAATGGGTTTTTGATTTAAGTTTGTTTTAGGTTTAGTGTTAGGTTTGGGAAATATTTGTATTAAACACCATATAAGCCGTCCTCTTATACTACATTTTAAAACCAAATCGTAGTTTAAATTTTAAATTAGCATGGGAATTAAATTTAAGTTTCATCTATTAGAATTTATTGCTTAAGAAATAATTGTTGAATTTAAAATCAGCCAAAAATAACCAAAATTTCCCCTAAAATGCGATTCATTTACTTAATTTACAATTTATTTAAAAAGATTTAATTAATCGTTAATTAAGTCTTATTTAAATTTAATTAATTTCTCTGAAAATTGAATTTCTTTTTCAGTCAAAATAGAATTTTTGGATTTAATAAAAAATAAAATAAAAATAACAAAAAGACCACAAAATCGGAAAAAATATTGATTTCAAACATTTTATTTGAGATAAAAATTTATAAATTTTTGAGATTTTAGTTAAGAGAGAAATCAGTTTTATTTTGTGGTAAAGTCTTAGATTAAGAAATGCTAAGAAACGGTAACCATGGCCATCTTTATGATATATAATTTAATGGTAACATAAACTTGGAACAAATATTAAGGAAATTGAATGAATGCATAATAAATGACATTTTTAGTGATAGAAGAGATGTTTTGTCATTCCTTTTGGAGAAGAAAATTATTGAAAATGAATAGAAATTACGAAAGAATTTGATTCATCCCTTTCTGTAGCTATAAATCAAATTCTCATTTTTCGTTTTGATGTCAAAATTTTGGGTTAATAACGAAAGTGACTTCAAATCCGATATTAGTAAAGGTCTTCTATAAATTAATGATTCTTTCAAATGATATGCCGTTCACTTCGGAATTTATCGCTCAAGTCTTTCCTCATTTAGAATGTGTTCAATAGATTCATATTTTTCATATTTTTATTGAATGCATACATCCATTGATTGTCGACAAACATATTTTGAGAAATAATTAAATGAAAACTTAAAATATCATTTGTTCTACTTGTGAACACTTCTCTTTTAATAAAAGGTCAATGACCAAGGTGGTACTGTTGGTACTCTAATCTACAGTCAATTAAATTTGAATAATATTTAATGTTTTAAAAGTATTAAAAAAAGCATTTTTTTATATTAGTTATGATTTGAATTTTTTTTTCTTCAAAACAAGAATTTGTCAAAAAATCGACAAAAATAATGAGTGGAAACGAATAATATTAAATCCATTTTAGTTAATGAGACCATTTGTGCGATTTATGCAAAACTTATGCATTAGTTTAACATTTTATTGTGATTATTGGATCCAATGATGCAATGCTTTCCATCAGTAAAAGCAGCGCTTCTTTTCATGTCTTTTATTCTTACATTTTTCGAGTTTACTATAAGTATTGGAATTTTCATTCATTTTAATGAAAGTATAGTTGAATTGAGGGGCGGATTACAATTGGAAGCATTCGATTCCTTTTGCAGTCTATTGTCTCACAAATAATGGTAAAGACTTTACACAAAAATTGTTTTTAAAGTCAAATGAATTCTATACCTCTTATTGATTGTCGGTTTCACTGCTTTTGCGGACAAACGTTTTCTTTTTAAGAGAAAAACCGAATTCAATATCCTTTAGGTGGGAATGAAAAGCACAGAATAGTGTTCCCATTTATGTCTAATAAAATCTCGGAATTCTTATATTATACCTAATCTAAGGCTTAAATATTTCTTAATATTTATTCGATATTAGAAATATTCACTTCTTGTTATAACTTAAGTCATTAAATAAGTTTATATAACAAATAATTTAAAAATTTAAAGTAATTATTAAACAAAAATTTAATAAAAATATTTTATTTTGAAATAAAATCCTTTAAACTTTTAGATTATAATTTATAAATATTTCCACAAAATGTGTCTCAAAATATTTGTAAATAATCTGAAATTCTCGGAAAAGTAGACATAATTTTGATAAAAAGATAAAAATTCTATTAAATTCACTTTTAAACATATCTGGAAGATATCACTGAAATTCATAATCAAATTCTTTGTTTTTATTCGAAAATAACTCTTTTTAGTATAATTTATGTCATATATTTATAAGTTATAATTATATAACTTATAATTACATTAATTGTAAATATTTATAATTATGTCATTTCTTGAAAAACTCAATTCTTGAATATAAATTAGTTTTAGAAATGATGTTAAACTCAAAGAAATTTCAGCTAAAGTTTTAATTACTTAACTAAAACTGAAATTGAAGAACAAAATGTGATATTTATTTGATTTGATATTTGAAAAATGAGCGGAACTGAATAGAGGGATGAGAAAGAGTAGCACAGAATTTGCAGCACTAGAGTTATGTGTTATATGCGCTACAGTTTTGTGCATTTATTATATGTGAGTTACAATACAGTTGAGCACAAATAATATAAACTTCGAGAAACAAGAAGTGAAGCTCTGAAAGCTCTGATCGATTTTTTCGGGGCTGAGTCTGTTCTGCAGATAAAGTCAAAGACGAAAAAGAGCCAAAAGGAGGCAAAAGAGGCAAAAACGCAAATAAAAATTTTAGTAATCATTTGATGACAAAGAATTTGAGTAAATCAATAAAAAAAAGTTTGAATGCAAGGGATGTGTGGATGTGTTCCCGAAATTTTTTTTCTCGAATACAGAAATTGAAAGCCGAATGTCAAACGTTTCGGCCATCAATTCAATCAATTATTATTGAGACACGTCTTACATCTCCATTAGTATAGTTGGACAGGACTTTGACACAGGCCTTGTGTCATATAATTCTAGTGATAGGCAGTGGACATAGAGTAGAGACAATTGGATTGAAGTGAAATGAATTGTTCTGGGCTGGAAAATGAACAAAATTTTACAGGTGTTGGACTTGCCATAAGTGAACTGCGCGATGAGAACCAGTGCTGATGTGAAATGTATCACAATTCCATTGGCTCCGGAGTCATGTGACTGCTTCCAGAGTACATCAATATTTTGCTGTCGTTCACAATAAGAAATCATTTGGTCGATACTTTATATGAGAGTGAAGAGCATCAGAACACCAGTGATTCCATCGCTGCTGAGGAACGCCAGTCATCCAGTGATCCATCGCTTTCTAACTTATTTTGGTTTTTATTGCAAATTATAATTAAGTTTTTAATTTAGTTATCGATTAACACAAAACATATCTCTTATTCATAAACGCATATCCATTACGAGTGAAGTAAAAGTCCTGACTTTAAAAGAATAAGTGCTATAATTATACTGAAAGCTCACCATTTATTCCAGAAGAATAAAGACCAAGACGTGATGTGGTTATCATTATGTGATTCTCTTAGTATTTTTAGTAAACATATCACTATAATTGACAACACTTTTGTTATATTACTAATGAAATAATCGCCGCAATAATCGCCTCAAAACAAGTAAATCTCATTTTCAAACTTTTCTCTCAGGTTTGAAGTTTTTATCCCTTTTTCTGTTCATTGATTTTATTTATGAAAAAAAGAACTCATTATTAATCTATTGATTGTTTTCATACACAGAAGAAATGTCGGATAAAAATAAGTTAGAAATGAATAGTTTCGGTGGATCGGGCGCTGGCGGTGGAGCCTATCAAGCTAATAATTCTGCCCCCACAGGTGCTGTGCCTACCGAAGTGAAATTAGTTGACCAAGATTTACTTGAAAGAGGACAGTGGTCGGGAAAACTCGACTTTCTTATGTCATGTGTCGGCTATGCTATCGGCTTAGGAAATGTCTGGAGATTCCCATATCTTTGTTATAAGAATGGCGGAGGTATTTATGGCTCAATTCTTTTTTTAATTATTATTTAATCCTTTAAAGACTTTTTGCTTAAAAACTGATTTCTTTTAATGAACTCAAGTTTTAATTAGAGTCGAAATCTTTTCTTTTTTTACAAGAAATCAATATTTTGTTTCACTTTAAAAGAAGACTCGATTTTTAGAGAAAATGCGGAAATTATTTTTAAAAAAATTGTTGACCCAATTATTATATAATGTTTTCTCTCTTTTGGGAATATATTTGTCGATCAGAATCTCATTCACGGCTTTCGTTTGAATTCTATTCATAACCGACAGTAATATCCGAATGAAAGCCATATTTTTATTTGTTATGATTTGGTTATCTTTTCTCTATTCATATGAAGAATATTCTCGAATCAAAACTTGGAATAATTTACTTAAAAATAAGTGAAAAGTAGAGGTAAACCGAAAAATATTAAAGAATGAGATTCTTCTGAAACTTTATTTCTTAAATAGAAATTCTTGTTTTGAGACCATTTGAGAATTGACTGGAATTTAAATTGCAGTCAAAAAATATATAATTTAACATTTGAAACATTTGAAATGCATTTCAAAGCCATTTTGTGTCATTTGTTCTGATTTGAGTCCAAATCTCAAAACAAATTTTCAGTGAAAGCCTCTGTACTATAAGTACTGTACTCTCCGGTGAACTCATTTAAATGATTCTAATATTTTGATAGACTCAGAGCCGAAACATAGATCAGGATATTTAGTGCCAATTTATTCACCACTTCCTAATTACTAATAATATTTTTCATGTGTGAGGAAATCCGATTCTGTGCACTGAACTGCTATTACTTCACAACTTTATTATAAGAGAAAAATATTTATTATATTTAAGAATTGAATAAATTTTAATTGAATTTGAATTTGAATTCGTAGTCCTGACTAAGAAGTCGAGTGATTTGTGTCTAGCAATTAGTTGTTATTCTAAAAAAGATTAATATTCAAAACAAAATCGATTTTAATTTGTGTCGTGTTTTACAAACTATTAGTCAAACATTTGAAATCTGAAGCACTGCATACCACTGATGACTATAGTCTTGCGATTTGCATAATTTAATCCACTCATAAAATAATGTTTGGACTAAAAAATCATTTAAATGTTTGAACTACTGATGGCTTGAAATTTGATGCTCAGCACAGATTTAAACACATTGTGTCGAAAACCGGGAATTCTATTCAATCGATTTCATGCTTTTATTAAATTAGTTTTATTAAAGAATATTATATAATATTTTAATTATAAAAAGGGAGAGAATTGAATGGCGCAGACATTCAATAATATTGTTTTGTTATTTCAATTAATTGATCCGGGATGTGGGATGCCTTTTATTCTGAGCCATCTCTTCTTAATTGTACTGATTGTCCGATTTATCTTCAATTTATTGCTTAATCTCTCTCTGCAGTTGATCTAACATTCAAACACTAAATCACTATAAATCGAGAGGAATTCAGTGGCTGTTAGACTGTTCCCATAGAATAAGAGCCAACACATAAAGCAATGCCATCATTAAGACTTGTGCTCTCTTTTCTATTTTGTGAACATTTCTCTCACATCGAAATTCTTATCAAAACCAAAACGAATAGTCGAACGAATACTTTATTGCTTTTCGACTAATAGTCTCATTGATTGTCCAAAAGAAAAGTTGTGAATATTTTTCCAACATTTTTTGACAAATATCCCATTAAATGGACTTTTTTTCTCGATTTGACAGTTGTTGGACTCTTCCAACCATTGAATTGATGCTAAATTTGCTTTAAATTAAACAAATCAAAAGTGAAAATCAGTTCTCAGTTCGAAATTTTTGACTATTTTTGAACTAAAACTATAACTGAAAAACGGTTTGCAATCACCAAAAAGAGAGCGTTTTCTCCGATTCAATAATCGATAGGAATGGCAGCAAAGCGTTGCCATAGTTGAAGGCCATCAAAGGGTGTTATGGATGCCATCACCACAATTGACTCAGGATTCTGACTCTGAGCCGACATCCAGAGCGCAGAGCCGACTGCCAGAAATGTGCACTGAGTCTAACATAAGACTAACACAAGACTCAAAACAATTCACTTTCAAATCTATTATTTTTGGATATCTTTTATCAAATGTCGGGATTTAATTCTGTCATTCGATATGTGTTTTCAATATTTTTCATTTCAATTATGGAAGAAAGGGCTGAAAATTAGTTCATAGTCTGATTATTTTGACGATTAGAGCTCACACTTCATGTCTTGTCTGATATGCATTAAAGAGTTAAGCGATTCTTCATTTTCAAAGCGTTAATCCTTAAAACCTTATTGAGAAGAATGAGAATCAAGAGTTAGTTTTGTTAGTATTAAACATTTACTCTGAAAAGAATTGTGTTCAACACTTATTTGGGCGAAAAAGTGGTTCGCGGTATAGTTGTGCGAATAATTCAACCGTAAATACTGAACTCTGCTTCATATCCAAACACATCGTATACTTAAAATCGATAATTCGCATCATTCTCTCTCTCTCTCTCTCTCTCTCTCTCTCTCTCTCTCTCTCTCTCTCTCTCTCTCTCTCCTCTTTTCTCTCTCCTCTCGGCTCTGAAGAGTGCTTTTGACGTTTGTATGGCATAGAGTTTAGGAATGCATCGAATGATACATACAATTACTGGTATAGACTTTGGAGCAAATGTGCATCAATTGAATAATGAGTCTTTACTTTTATATCACTTTTCTTTCGGCTATTATTTCAATAATTTCTTTAAGTCCTGTCATTCGAATTTCAGCGATAATTCTTTGCCTTTTATAACAATTTGATGAAAATTTTCATTTAATGTTTAGTTAAGCAATTTTTACAAAAGATATATCGATATAATAACTCTTTTAATAAAATACATTATTTTCTCTCAAAAACGAATTGAATTTCTTTGATTACTTCGATCGCATTATTTAAATTCTATCCAAGAGTATAGAATGTATGGAGTGTTTGGAGTGCCTCAGTGTCGGAGTGTCGGAGTGTAAGAGTGTTGTTAGAGTGTTGGCTACACTTTTAGTTAGGTTTATGTAAATTCAATTGATTTTCATATTTTGTTCAGAAATTGAATTCTTATTAATATTTTATTTAAATATTTATTTTAATTAAAATGATTTTTACAGAAAGAGGCAAAAATATATGTTTGTCTACTAATGAGTAACAATATCTGTTAAATTGACCTTACACTGATTCATTAGTAAATAATAGACATATTCCCATTGATTGGGAATTCATAGATAAACTGATAGTCTGTTATTTCTATATAAAGAGTGATTAAAAATCAGTGGTGGGTCTCGAGGCCAAAATCAATTCCCGGGACTCGAAAAGTAATTCCCGGTCGAGATCTGAGGAGTTTATTGATTTACCTTGTAAATTTTACAATTGTAAATCAATATATAATTTTTTTAAAATAAAAGTTATTCTTTAAATCTAAAAGAGGAAATGCATTTAAATTATATTTAAGTAAGAATTTAAAAGCAAAAATTACAATATTTGTTAAATTTAGCTAGGTGTTTAAATATTTTTATAATATATCTTAAAATAATTAGTTTAATATTAAATTCACTTTAAAATATTTTGAATCATTCGAGACTCGTTCGAGAAACTAAATTCCCGATCGAGACCCGGGAATTGGAGAGACTTGATCCACCCCTACTAAAAATTATAACTTATTAGAGAATAATTGATTTAATGGAAAAATGAGAGTTTAATGATTTAAGATTTTGTTGGAGTGTTTGTAAAGACATCGATAATATAATTCTTTCCTTAATTATGTTAAACCAAATATATTAATGTGTTGTTCAGTGGATTGAATAAATGTTCAGAACTCAATTGAAGGCTGTATTACATTTGAGTCACATTTCAATTAAATCAATTTTTCGAATAAATCCCTCAATTTTTGGGAAAACTTTTTTTTGGCCAAAACTGAATCAATTATTTCGGTTTCGGTCAATATATCAAATAAAATGGGAAATAAAAGTCATATTTTATATTCTTTAAGTGAATAATGAAAAATTGTGGACTCGAATAATTCGAGTGCAAAATAACGACTCAAAGAATAGTAGAAAAGAATATTTATTGCAAAACCTGTGCCGATATGTGAGACGAGAAACCAATCGGATGTAGGTTTGAGTCGGAAAAGCCAAAGGTGGCCAACCGTAGCCCTATTCACTCTTTCAACTACTTCTGAGAAATTATTTCGATAAAAAGTGGCATAAATTTTATGATTTCCGGAAATAACTCATATTTTTGGTCAGAATTCTAAACAAAAAGATTAGTTACAAACCATTCGTTAAAATGTGTTTAATAATTGGTTTCTGGCATAAGTAAGCTAAGTTTGTGAGATATGGTGTTCCCCCTAAGTTTGGTCATCTCTATGTGATATTTTCTGGTTGTGTTCATTGTTGGCAATGTTTTTATTATAGTTATAGTGAACGACATTTTGGTATACAATATGTAAGTCGTATTCGAATATTTCAATGAAACCTAAATTTTGTTTATTCGCTATAAAAAGTAATTCAACCGTTATTTTGTAAAACATTCTTTTCTGTGCCATCAGCACAAGTATAAGACAGCACAGACTAATAGTTTCATAGGCTTAGAGACTATTGTGAGCCCTATTTCTTATGTTTGCCGGAGATATGGGATGAAAACAATTTTAGGAGCGTTTGCTTAGATATGAGTTATGGTTGGCTCTGATTTCGAGTAATAGCTTTCTTATTGCTTTAATATGATCTCCTGAGGAGTTTTACTCGTCATATATTTGGCTTTTGCCATAAACCGCCCAAACAATTGATATTAGAAGATATGATAGGCTTTTAGTGGCGGACAGGTCTCAACATTTTTATGTTTTATGTTTTGCAAGATTATTATTGAGCGCTTATATCGCAAATATTAGTCTTACAATCGTTTCATTAATATTTAGATACATTTTATGCCATAAATAATAAAAACTTGAATTTTATAAAAAAAATTAAGAATTTAAGAACAAAAACTAATTTTGATGCATTTAAACTTGACTAGGTGCATTCCTAGTGCCCTATTTATTATGTTTGGTTTTGGCCGGAATTCCGACGTTCTTCTTGGAGGCATCTCTTGGTCAGTTTCTCGGCATCGGAGGAATCGGTGTTTGGAAAATCTGTCCAATTTTCAAAGGTTTGTGCATTTATTTGATTTTAAGTTAAATCATATCAATTGAATAGTTTTGTGATACGAAAAGAGTAATTTCCTGTCTTTCCTGACTGTCTTCAACTGAATATACGACTCGTTTCCCCCGAATTATCGATCGATAGTAGAGTTATGTTCTCCGAAAAATTGAAATCACATAAAAATTTTTCATGTATTGCACCCAATGTTTATTGAATTACTGACAAATCGGTTAAACTATTGTTCACTCGAATGAAAAGCACTCGTTTTGTAGACGACTTGAGTCACGAATCGTCGAAAATAATCAAAATTGAAATTCAAAAATACATTAATCTTATTAAATGATCGCTTAATGTTTGGACTTAACGAAAACGCTATCATTGTTTGCCTTTTTTCCGTTTTGTGTCCATAAGTTTAAAAATCAAATTTATTTTTGAAACTTTCATTTGTTGACATTTACCAGAGATGAACACTTCTTACCAGAGATGAGCACTTCTATAGCCCTAAATTATTTTTCTTCAAAATTTAATAATCCATTTACTAAAAGAGATGTAATATAATATTGACTAGTTCATTGTGCCAATACCTGATAAAATTTTGAATTTTTATAATAAGTTTATTTAGAAATTTTATTTCATAAGGAATATCTCTCACTTTTCATCCCTGGTTTGTTAAAAATGACATTTTTAAATGTTAAGTTAAATATAAATCTCAGTTTTCCATTGCATTCATTTTTAAATTTTAAGTTATTGTTTGGAAAATTGAACGTATTTCAAATGGAAATGACCTTGATGTTGTTGTTACCCGTCATTTCAGTGTCTCTTTTTTATAATGTTTGAGGGATTAGTTGATTGAAATATCAATAAAATACTTTTAATTTTAAACTTTTGTTTATCTGAAAAACTGAAGCAAAAATCGATTCAACAAATATTTTAAATCATTTTTAGGATTATTTTTCGTTTCACTTAAATGATTAGAAATCATTAAAATCAGAGCAATAAATAAATGAAAAGAAATCACTAACTGTTGTCAGTTGTCTCTGAAAGTCTTAATTATGGCTAATTAGACAATTGACCAGTTCTTGACTTTTGAGTTGTGAAACAAAACTCTTCCTCTTTGTTAACGAATCGAAAGAGAATTTCAAGAATTTTATTTCAACCAAACCTTTGGATAGTAATTACAGAACTATATTTGACCTTAACTTGATTTAAGACTTAATTTTCTTTTCAAAACTTAATTTCGATTTTTTTAATTCTCAGAGAATTTTTAGAAAAATGATCCGTCAGTGGAAACACATTTTTTTATATAAAATCCAATAAATTCTATATTTTTTCAGTACTTTTTAAATGAAAATAATATTTCGATTTTGCTTTCATTTAACTCTTTTATAACATTTTATTCTATTTTAATAAATATTTTAAGCGATGGGTTATTAAATGATTTTGCATCCGAAACATTTCATTTCAATGTTTCGAATTAAAACTTCAATACTTTAATATTGAGAACTTAAACATTAAATTCTAATTTATTGGCATTTATTTTCTCAATTCTAGCAATCAGTTCACTCAATCATTTTAATGCAAATTTTCTATTAGTTTTAAATGTATTTATAGTCCTTGCACCAATTATTTTTTAATTTTCGTAATTTTCCACTTATTTTGAGTATTTTATTTATACTCAGATTTTCTTTTTACGAAATAATTTTCATACAAATTGAAAAAATACGATAAATTTTATCACAAAATTTTTATTTATTTAAATGAATTTCTTAAAAATATTTTTCAATAAATACTTTAAATGATATTTTGTTTAATAAAATAATAATATCCACGAAAATTAGTCGCAAAGATATTAAAAAATTAATGCAAAAATTTTGAACCATTTTTTTCTTATATTTCTTAAAGA